>BJBW01009121.1:12731-30665 GCA_004320125.1 Scolopax mira
GGGTCCTGGTAGACAGCAAAATGACAATGAGCAAGCAGCATGCTCTTGTGGCCAGGAAGGCCAATGAAATCCTGGTCTGCATAGGGAAGAGAGTGGCTAGTAGGTCGAGGGAAGTCATTCTCTCCCTCTACTCGGCACTGGTGAGGCCACAACTGGAATACTGCATCCAGTTCTGGGCTCCCCAGTTCAAGAGGGAGAGAGTCCAGCAAAGGGCAACCAAGATGATTCAAGGATTGAAGCATCTCCCTTGTGAGGAAAGGCTGAGAGAGCTGGGATTCTTTAGCCTGGAGAAGAGAAGGCTGAGGGGAGATCTTATTAATGCCTTATTAAAAGGGAGATACTTATTAATTATAAGTATCTAAAGGGTGGGTTGAAGGAGGAGGGAGCCAGACTCTTTTCAGTGGTTGCCAGTGAGAGGATGAGGGGTAATGGGCAGAAGTTGAAACATAAGAGGTTCCACTCAAATATGAGAAAAAACTGCTTCACAGTGAGGGTGACAGAGCCCTGGAACAGGCTGCCCTGGATGCAGTCCTGAGTGACTTGCTCTAGCTCTGGGCAATCCTGCTTCAACAGGGGAATTGGACTAGATGATCTCTATGGTCCCTTCCAACTCTAAAAATTCAGTGAAACTCAGTGAAAAGAAAACAGTGATGTTTCCCATGCTCTTCTTTATAGTTTGCTAATCCAAAATGTCTGAAAGCAGTATTATTCATAACAGTAGTTCATTCCTGGCATCTAAATATAATCTGGAGCAAGGTCGGGCAAATACCTTACATTAAACCCCTAATCTTAAAGTGTCAGAATCACAGTCTGTCCAATGAGATAGCAGTTGTTATCCTGGATTTAGGTGGTGTGAAGAGGAAAGGGAAAAAAAAATAGAGAGGCATATACCTCCATGGTTGGATGTGGCACAAAAAATCCCACGTCCTGTGTTGTATTTGCCATCATGTGGTTGAGGAGATCTTTCCTCCTCTCTCCCTCCTCTCATCACCCCATCTGGCAGGGCTGGCTCTGTCCTGGCTGATAATCACAGACACGTTGCTTTCTTGCCCAGTGCAACATGGGGAAGGCTAAGCTATGTTTGACTTGCACGGATGAACAACGGATACTGCGCTGAAGATGTTTAGGCTCAATCCCTATAAACTTTGTGAATCATTGAAAGAATTAGTAATGCTCCTGCTTTGTAATAAACATCCACAAAAGGACAGTGTTTGTGATTCACCTTAGAAATTTCAGAGCTGTTACACTTTAGAGAGAAAATCTTGCTGCTTTGAGTTGACAAGTTTGCTGGCACACACACAGGCTGTATCTCAGATCTTTGGTTTTGGCTAAATGATTCCAAAATATGAAATCTGTAGCTTTGATTGCCTGGTGCTTGTAAACAACCTCAAGTTGAGAAGACTTCTAGTTCTTAGCTGTGCTCTCCAGGGACGACTGGGAATACTCCTAGACAGACTCCATAAAAACAAACAAGCAAAAAAATCTTTAGGATTATCCTCTAATATTACAGTCACAGGCCCTATAAGAAGAGTATCACCATCTCAATTTGTAGCTGTTTGCTAGATTGCTTCAGCTCTAAATTGCTCCAAGGGAAGGAGCACAGTCTCAGGCACAGAAATAAATGGGATGGTATACAGATGCTGACAAACTATTTAAATGCATCTGTGGAGTAAAAAACAACTTATATAAAGAAGTCAGAGTCAATAAAGAGGCAGTAGGTCATAGTGACAATAGAATCACTGAGGGGAATAAAGACACATCACGAGCTATACTGTAGTCATTCTATAGGACAGCAACAGAAAAATCATACTATTTGAGTAACAGTACACGATGACAAGTAAAGGTGGGAGCACAATGTATATCTGCCCATAGGAAAGGATGTGCAATCATATGTTTGGAGTTCTGTGACTAATGAATGCTTAGCCATTTACCTAGATAATTTTTCAAAACCATTTTCATACGCAGTGTATGTTAACTGGTGATAATGGTGACAGCTACTGAGGGAGGAGCACCTGAATGCATTCTTTTGCCTTTTCTGGCATTCTGCTTCTGTTTCAGGCAGGAGGCAATTTCAAGAAACTGTTGATGTTTTCCACACCAACAAAACAAAACAGAATATCAAATAAAATGCATACTTTAAAATATATATTGAATACTGACCAAGTACATTTTGGAACTGAGTGGTGGTGTGTCCAGCTGTGACAGTTGTGCTATAAAGAAGGGTTGTACCAAATTGATAATTGCCCAAAAAGAGAAGCTGTGGTGGCCAGGACAGCCAACAGGGTCTTTTATGTTTGTTTTGAGACTTGCCTCAGTTCCCAGCACTGAGCACTTCTCCAGGGTGAGGATGCTTCGCCTGTCCTAAATTTAATCTAGTGGAAAAAATCTTTTAGATTATTGTGTCCTTTACTGACCCTCAGCTCTTACCAGTGGGTCTTGGTGCCAGTATCTTAATTTTTCATTTTAAACTGCCTGCTTTAACAATGTGTTCTTTGGCAGTCAGCCATGTCTACAGAACTCTGCTGTTAAAATGTCTGCTCCCTGATGCAGCTGTCCATTTACTTTATGAACTGATCAGCCAGTAGAATGTAATTTAAGAGAATAGTAATAAGTCATAGTTGAGGGCACAAAGCATCAGCTGACTTGCTGTATGCAGGTCTGTCCTTCAGAGATTTTTGAACCTAACTTGTCATACCACATGTTTATTTTTTAATTAGCGTATAATGTGAAAAGAATGACTTGACTTGCTGCACATAGTGGGTGAATAAAACCAATACTGCCCTTGTGGAAATACTCGGTACCAGGAGCACCCAGGAGTGACACAGTTGTCAAAGTGAACATGGCACATAACACTTTTCCTACTTAAATGTTATTACAGGTCTAGAAGGCAGGTTAATTTGAATTTGTAATGGCATTATGGTTAACATTTAAATAGAGCAAAGATGATCAATTCTTAGGAGACACATACTAGATTTTCTCTTCTAATGGATGAGTTCTTATTGGGCTGAATCAAACTGTAAGATGGATTTTTAAATGAGAGACATTTAATAGTGTGTCCTATTTGCCTGTAACAAAGGTTGTTGAAAGAGGTGGTGGTGAGGGTGGCTTACGGAACTAATGAAAACAAAAACATCTACTGATACAGCCCAAACACTGAGTTGACATCATGTCTGGTAAACAAGGGAGGAATAGAACCAGAAATTAATGGATCATAATTGATGTGCTGGCAATTAGAACTAACTAGCAGGCAGGGTAATGCGGGGATGACTCTGCTCCTTATGTTTTTTGAAGTCATTAAAAAGGGTGGGAAGTGGCTGCAGAGAAAGGCTGGGAGGATGGAAGGAATTATTCTGTCATCTTTGCCATCTTTAGTATCCCTGGGATTCGGAGAAGCCCACGTGCTTCCCACCACACCCCTCTTAAAACTGCATCATTACGGATCCAGGGATATACATTGATTGAAGCCAGAGAGAAGGAATCTTGAGATTGTGGTCTCATCTCCACCAGGAAACAAAAGCTGGAAAGGCCTCTCTTTCCTTCTCTGCTGTACTGTTCTTCCCTCATCTTTTAGAAAAACAGCATTAGCAAGACACGACTTACTGGCTCAATGTTTCCATAAGCTGGTGGCCTGTAAAGCAGTTAAAAGCAATGAGTGAAATGGCTCCGCGATGGTGTGTATTTGCCAAGTCTCCAAGCAGCCAATGGGACTGAGTGCTTGAATCCACTCCTCTAAGAACAAGCTGGCAGGGTATTTATATATATATATATATATAAATAGATATAAAAATCAAGTTAGGGGAATGAATTATAAAAATAAGCATAAAGCCAAAATATGGATTTAGTTTATATTATTAAAGTTAAATGCAAACAAGAAAGCACCAGACCTGTACTAATAATTTTTTCCCTTCAGTAAGAAAAGAAACATCTTTGTAGGCAGATCTCCAGCATATTCCTTCCTTCTTATTCTTGCCCCCTTTACTTGTAAACTGACCAATACAGACAGCATTTTTAAATGGAAACTTATTCTGACTTGCATATATTGTTTTACAGAACTCAGTGTTGCAGTGCAAATGTAAAAACCACTCTCACTAATCCATTTTTATTCCTTCTGTTTACTATACACATTGATGAACTTTTAGCATTAACTTCATTCCCTATTGGCAGCGACTGAAGACCTTCTAATATAGATCTTTAAGCATGTTATTAGCTTTTGAATGAGTAAATTTCATAAGAAATTACAAGCTTTACAAAGAAATAATAGATAATAGGATCTTTATCTCAAAGAAGTAGTAAATGGAATATAGAGAGATTCAATTCACAGTCACCAACTGGGTCACATCTCAGTGGAGATGATGTATTGTTTCTGACAGACAATATGGTCTGATGGCTATTAAAAGAGCAATAGACCTAGTCTGGTCCTCAGTGATCAAACTTCCAGTAAAAACTGGTATTCTCAGTGGTTGTCAATATTTCTGTCTTGTGACTGTGTGCTCTTTGGACACAGATCCTGAACTGTCTTTTCCTTTCAAGAGGATTATTTGTTTAGAAGAGAGATATGTTGGCAGTGCAATATATGCATTTTCTGGTTTTAAGTTGTGTATAAATATCAGATTGGGGGTTTCTTAATATGGTACCTATATCACCATAGCTTTCTAATTTTGTAAGAGGACAAATCATTCTCTGCTGAATTATTAATCATGGAGAGATCTGAAAAGATCCGTCAATATGTTTGCATTGTTTTTCTTCCAAATCAATTTGATTGTTAGAGTTGGTGTTTGCCATCAGCTGTGGACCCCTTTGTAAGCTCATCTCAGCATACTTTTGTGCAATAACTTGGTAAAGAAAGCAGAGTGACTTTTATGATAGCTCTAACAGTAGTAAGAGATTAGATCCTTTTTTCTTTTTAAAATAATGTCTTCCAATATGCCCTTAAGCAAAATCCTAAGGTTTAAAATTTATTTATGAACCCACATTAATTTAAGCAGCAATTCTGTAGATTCATTATGCCTAAGCCAAAAGCTTATGAAGATGGTAAATGTCTGCATATCCATCATCAACCTCCAGAAAATAAGTGCATGGAGTGCATTCATTTAAACTATATTTGAAATATTACTCAAGCTGATATTGAATCAATGATGTGCAGCTGGAGGGAGAGGACAGAACTAGAAGCATCACAGGACTGCAGGGCCTTGCTTAACCTTTTTTTTTTTTTTTTAGAAAATCAGAAACTTTGGGTACTAATGCATTAAAATTGCCAGGTAAGCATTTCTGCATTTAAATAACAACAGACCTCTGTGACTCATGAAATGGCACCTATTCGTTCAGCAACTAATAAACTAAGAGAGATTCACATGTGCCTATAAACACTGATTTGTAAAACAGATCTAAGGACCATTATGTTTCTCTCTGATACATACATTTTAATTCATTCACTGAATATGCAAACTATATATTTAGCTAAGTACTTAAAATTGGCCTCAGGTGTAAAATTTTACAGACCGTAATTGTGTCTCCCCAGCGATCCTCTGTGTATGAGCTGGCTGGGGGATGCCCCTCTATCAGCATCAGGAAAACCAGCATGAAGTGACTGCACTCCAGGGCAAAATGGGAGGCCTATTTTTTTTTTCCCCTTCTCTCTTCAATATTTCACGAGACTTGATCTCTTACTAACTGGGTTGCCTTCTCCTTCTGATTTGGAAAACCTTTTTCTATCTCACTCTTTATTTTTCTGTTTCCCCTTCCTTCTAATCTCTTATTCCCCCCTGTCTTCTCCCATCTTTGGACACTCCAGGTCACCTGCATCTGGAGAAATAATGCTTAATATTCTTATCTGCAGCTGCTTCTATGCTTTTAACAAGCAAAAGAGTTCCAGAATGCTGGGACTATAAGAGAAAGCCAGGGAAAACTCCAGGGAAAACTGTGGCACATTTGTCTTAGCTGGAATCTAAGTTTTTCTCTTAGTTTTGGGGTTGTTCAGTCTGGGGAAGAGGAGACTGAGGGGAGACCTTCTCGCTCTCTACAACTCCCTGAAAGGAGGCTGTAGAGAGGTGGGGGTCGGTCTCTTCTCCCAGGTCACAGATGACAAATTTCTTTCCTGAAAGGGTTGTCAGGCATTGGAAGGGGCTGCCCAGGGAGGTGGTTGAGGCACCATCCCTGGAGGTATTCAAGAGATGAGTTGACATGGTTGGGTTGGTGGTGTTTTGGGTGTGGTGTGGGGTTCGCGTGGGTTGGGGTTTTTTTTTTGTTTGTTTGTTTGTTTGTGGTGTGGTTTGGTTTTCTTCCACTGGTTGGATTAGATGATCTTGAAAGGTCCCTTCCAACCTAGGTGATTCTGTGATTCTGAGTCTGCAGTACTGCTCATAATTTAGGTGCGTCAGCAGCCCATGATAATGTTTTCTAAGTATTGAAATATGTCGGCTTAAATGCCCACTGTCACACTACCTCTGCCAGGATGAAGAATACAGTTATTTATTTAGGTGATTATACCTGTAAAGAATTCTGTCCTAAAGAAAACTAAGAAATTTTTTTCCCATCTAATTTCTCTCTTGTGGAGTATTTTGGAATCAGTGACAGAATTTCAATTGCTGAATTTCCACATTAATGAGGACTGTCATCTTTGAAGATTTTCACAAGACTAATAAGGTATCTCTTTTTTAATGAAAATGCCTCCAAATTTCTTTTCGTCTGGGTACCACAGTGTGTATTGAGCTAATTATGACTAGAAATTCTGACTCCAAAAGGAGAACTTTTTTCCTTAAGTGTGTTCTAATGAGCACAAAGAAAATTATATTCCATGTGAAGATGTGTAACATTGTACAGAGGAATCTGGAGTCTTGGTAGGAATTAAATACTGTAAACACACACCAACACGTCACTGCACACACTGGAAAAGCCATAGTTCAGGTAGTACCATTCTCACTTAATAAGTGCATTATTCAGAAGAACATTCCCTTTCACCAAGCTCCCCTTTGTCCAAATTTGGATTGAATGTACCAAATTCAAACCCAGCAGCTGTCATTACATTAGTAATTGAATTCTCTAAAATATTTATCCTTGCTCTTTCTTGCAACTTAGAGAAGCATGTTACCAGAGTATCATACTCTTCTTGAAGAAGGATTGCAGTGGATGATAAAAAACTAGCATGGAAAAACCCAACAGACATCTAAAAAATGCTTGCAATCAAATAAAATTTTAAAATTATATAAAAGACTGGAAACCAGACAGTCCCTAAAAGCTCATCCACTTATCTGTGCATTCTTTGTAGGTTTCACATTTTCTGAGTGTTTATCTAATCAGACTTTCATTGTGTCTGTTATTGCAGTTTGAGTTAGTTCTGCACTTTTACTGCATTCTCAGTAAAGAAATATCCTTCTTTGTTGTCCTATTCTTCTGCACCTCTGAGAATCTCTGAATCTAAAGACCCTTTTTTTTTAACCATGAACATTTAGGTAAATATCAACAAATATTTCTTAATTTATTTGCAATGATTACGTTAAAGCTTTTTTATACAGTCAGTATATTGGAATTTATGTTCTTTCTCTCCACCAGTTTGGTAGGGGATGGAGTTTCATACAGGTTACTGCATGGTTCAGTCCTAAAGCTACTGATCTGACAGTGGGGAATGGTGGATCCCAGTTTAGCTCTGCCACTACCTTGCCAGTGGCACCTTTATGAACACCAGTTTATTTAAAATTAATTAGAAGAAACTTTAACTCTACTAAAATATATTCTGAGGATATATTTGTGTTTTCAAAGGATCTAGAGTGCAAAATATTTTTCATAGCTACCTTTATAGTGAGACTATAAGAGAGAACAGCGATTTTACTCATAATTTTGCATGTAAAATTTTGTCTGCCAACATCTTCTATTTCCCAATGTAGATTGAAGACTGTATTTTTAGCCATTAAAATGCCAGTCATGTTCTTTAGAATTTGTCCTTGTGCCTTGTGACAACCATCTAAAGCATATCCATTATTGTTTATTGCAAGCATTTCTAAAATAGCTCACTCTCTTTCAAACCTGCTGCTATCTGCAGTTAGCAATTATTAACTCATAAAAACGCCTTCAACATCTCCTGTTTTACAAGTACAGCAGAACCTTGCTAAGTGCCTGACTAGATAGAGCAGCGATTGAATCTCTGGTGCCAGTATTTCAGAAAACTGTCAGAATCTCTGGGGATAATGTCTTCAGAAGTCCGTGAATCAGAGCCAGGCACCAGATTATAAGAATAAAATTTCTGTTTTGTCTTTGTGAGAATCCAGCTTTATTGCTTGACAGAAAAGCAAGTACTTAACGCTCACTGCAACTGCACTGTGTCTGACTTTGAAAACTGTTTCTGGAAAGACTCAGTGTTGAGGAAGGACCTTGGAGACCCTGCACGTTTTATCTCCAACAGCCCAGGGGCACTATTTAGGAATCATCTAATTATCCACTTCCATTCTCCAGATGATTCACAATGTCTAGACCAACTTTGTTTATATATATATATATGCACACAAACACATATACATCCACACACACCCAAATACATTAGGGTATATGTAAAAGTTAGATTTTATATAATTTTTTTTATATACACATGCATATATAAGCATTGCTTTCCTGAGTAACTAAAGCTTATAAAAAAGAAGAGAGTAAGTATAAAAAGAGAAAAATCCTTATAAAACACTTTCTGAGATAATATTTCATAATTTTCCCAAGCAGCTATGATTTTGAGTCTATAGTGTTACTGTTCTTGATGTTCCTGTGGAGGTCTGAAACATTCAGTTAATTATTGAGCTACTGGGTAGAACGGTCACATACATAATTTCAGATAAGGTCAGCTCTTCTCTCAGTGCACGTGTTACTGCCATGTGCACAGAAAGAAGAAAAGCAATTGCATCTTTTAATCAGCATCTTTGAGCTCTCTGGTTTTCATTACTATTTAATACTGAAAATGTAATCTAAACATTGAAAAATGGAATTTCAGCTTTCATTTTTTACGTTCTGATGCTTTCACATGTTCAGACAAGAAAGATTAGGGTCAGATATGTACACGGAATAAACTCTTTAGAGTCCTGAACTGTATTTTACAAGTGTTTGCTACTGGAGTCTGCTTGTATTTTTCTTTAAGTCTCTAAGTTAATTGAAACTAATTATTTGCATATGGAAAAATAACATGATTGAAGTAGTATTCATGGAAACAATATAACTTTGAGTCAATTCCTTTCTGCAGGCTGTTCCAGCTGAGTCAAGACTCAGAAAATGTGTGATTCCTCTTATAGAGATCCTCTGTGGGATGAGATAAATGAGAATGTATTTCATCTGAGCAAGTGGGGAGTATCCCCTGTGCTGGATTGTGGTAAACTGGGACCCTGCACAACGTACAGCTGCTCTGTGGGCTGCTCAGCCAAGGACTGTCCTGTGGTGGCCAGCCAGCAGGACATCTGAGCAGGCTGGAGACGCGCCAAGCCTGGGGAGGTGGGATGTCTGAGCTGTTCTCACACCTCTCCAGGAGCTTTGGTGGCCTCACCATTTCAGGCTGCTCTGGCCAAAATTTCTCTGAAGTTCAGCTACAGTGCAGGATCTCTTAGTTTTCTGTGATTTCTGTTATCTGTCTGCACTGCTAAGTAGATAATTAAATTGATCAGAGGACATATTTTAATCATAAATGCCTCCTTACAGAATGCATAAGCATCTCATTGAATACTTACAGCTGTTACACTCTTTTTCATGTAATTCCCTAGTCAAAGAGAATTTTCCCTTAGAAAGGAAGGTGGGATTAAGCTATAATTGTGTCTCTTGGGTTTCTTAAATAGTGTCTTGCCATATTACTGAGCATCTGTCATTGGTACAACAGTATGTAAAAAAAGAAAATTGTTAGATCAAAAAGGTAATTTTGTACACTCCTTAAACTCTTGAAAGCAAAATAACAAGTGTTACAATGAAACAGATGAGGAGGTAAGGACAGAGTTCTATTTCAGAAGTGTTTTGATGGAGCATCATATAATCAACCCATTGTTAGGACTGGTAAAATTTTTGGCAATCGTAGCAGGGAGGGTAACGCTGCGTCTGCCCGGAGCCAGACGGGTGTCTCTCAGCTGTCTTGTCAGTCCAAGGAACACACTCATGGCTGGGGGTATAAATGAACAACGGCACTCTCTATTTTACATTTATTTGTGTGCTAACAGCACATGGAAATCTTTGGTCACTGCACCATCCACCATCTAAATAACAACACTCAAAAGCATCACGTATAGTTCGTGGCTTCCAGCTGCTGAATGATGGTGAGTCTTCCCTGTGGCTGAATGTTGAATGTGAACGCTGAGCTCCCAGCAGTCAAACAAAACCAAACGTGAATGTGACGCTCTTACTGCATTTATTCTTTTCCTATATGTTTTTTTTCCTTTTACATTTTATTACTTAGTACATATAGCTCTATTGCTACATTGTCCACTGCACAGTGTGCTGATTGTATGCAGATTACGACTTCTGCAAATCTCAGGATAAAAACTATGATGATATTGTAAAATGGAGGACACTAGCTATACAAATAAAAGAAGGCCACATTTCATCCTTATTAAACATCTTAAGGATTTTAGTCTTTGAAAGGTTATTAAATAACAAAATTAGCAGAAATACAAATTATCCACGCCAATCAGTTTAGGATTAGCATTCATGTAAAACAGGATTGTTTGTAATAATATTTGCATAAAGATAAGCTATAGGACGCCAAATATATTTTAATGATTTTACTCGATTCTGATGAGGTTTCACTGAACTCCAGTCAACTCTTCTCATGCTGTTAAATCTGAAGGCCATTATTAGAAACATAAGTCTGTTATTTTTCCTGTCGTGTAACTGACTGATGACTTCACAGATTAGATAAAAAAAAACCCAAACCCAAACACACTAGATAAATTTCCACAACTGTGTCACTAGAAGGCAGCTATTTTTTTGAGTTCTGAGATTATCAGTCAACCTTTCAGTTATGAAAGAGTAAAAATGTTTATCTGGCCTGATTTAGAATAATTTTAAGTTACACAAAAGGAAATAATTTCCACACCTGTAAATCAAGCTGAAATAACAGTTTTCATTTATGTTTCAAAATCCTAAAAAATCCCACTGACTTAATGGAAATGCTAGGCATTTGGATTCCTTTGGGCATTCAGTCAGTGTGAACACAAATGAAGAAACTGTATCAGACTTCAATGAAATACTCATTTTAACAGTTGGGTACCGAGGAGCACATGTTTACAATCAAACGAAAGATTGCCTATTTGGATTTTAGTAATGTGCAATATGATTTTAATCACTGTTTAGAAACACTTTTCTGTGTTTGCAAAGGTAAGATATTTTAGGAGTACAGCTATTGAAGACCTGCTGAGAAAAATTGGCAGTATTTTACGAATACTGCCAATTACTGACTGCTTAATTAGTTTAACTAGTCCAAGCAGGTCTAAATTATTTAGACTAATGTGCTGTTTTGAAGCATCAGGGCTGGTTGGAACTTAGGAGAAAGGGCAATGGCAGCAGCTAGGTGTAAAGATTGTCCCAGGCAGGTATCGGCCTGGCCCAGGCTACTTCTACCACAGAAAAGGAAGAATAAGGGCAATCAGGTTCATACTGTATGTCTGGCTGCTTACACCTTTCTCATTACCATTAACTATCAGCAAGTCAGTTGAAACTATGGAAGGTTTTCCAAGGTTATGGCTGGACACTCTCGAAACACCTACTCAACTTTGACTATGAAAACTCGGCCTCCCAAACGCTCCTTGCACTGAAGCTGCTCATACTTCACGGAATCTGGGGGAAAGCGTGTCCTTGGCTCAGGAAAACTGGTGGGGGCTGGGAGAATATTTGTGTGAATAGTGTCATCTGCTCAGCCAGCTCTTACGCTCTTCTCTGGGTGGTCGGTGTTATCCATTGCTGTCTCTCGTGGTGCTGGAGGCAGCGCAATGCCAGGCCAGTGAGCCAAGTAGATGAAACAAGCTTCTAGTCCATCTCCCAGTGTAATATAAAGTCCATTTAAATCAATTTAGTATAAAATCAATGGAATAAAGAGCCCTCAACCTGAAGACATATCAAATATTAAAATGATAAGAAAAAATACTGCACTTGATCAAGCTAGATCTCAGTCTGTAGTCTGCCAATAGGAGTGTTAAGACTATCTTTTGAGTGAAGTAGTCAGAAGCTGGAGTTGTGTATGAAATATTTCCCTTTTTTGAAGTTATTTTTCAAAAACTATGACTTCTCCTTAAGGACTGGATCTTAATCTTGAGGCTATAGAAGTATTGTGGAAATCTGTTAAATGTCTAACTGATAGTAGAGGCTTTCAAACCTCTCCCTAAAAGATCTCTAGGTTGTTTTCTTCCTTTCTATGTGTAGTTTTCCTTTAGTTTTGTTTCATAATAGTTTTGGGATAATAAAAGTACAAACTGGAGTTAACAAAGCTGATTATCCCACCGCTTCCAGGTCAGTACAGATAGCTCATGTGCATCCCTTGTATTGGGGCAAGCATTCCTACTCCTCTGATCTAGCGGAAAAGTATGATGACGGGTAACGATTTGTCCCTTGATCTCCTTCACTGTGCATTTGGGTACCTGCCTAAGAGATGCACCACGGAAGCTCCACAGTGGCGTTGTGAGCTGATGCTTAGTGTCTTGCTGCTGAAGAAATACCTGCCAGTGCCTGCAGGGAGGCAGTGGGAAACTGGAGACTCACTCAGTGAGTACGTAATAGCATTTCACCCTCACACTGAACCTGTAATCTCATTTCTTTTACTTTTGGGAAGGAAATGGAGAAGAAAGTTAGTCAGAAGACATTTCAGTGGGAACAGTGAGGTCGTTCTGATGATCAAAGTAGGGAAAAATCAAATCTATGCTTATGCTATAGCTGATGTTTACATTAATGCTCAGAAGCTGAGAACGACTGAAAGAAAGGATGACTGTGGTTAAAGCAGTGACGCCTGACTCAGGAAATCTGAGTTCATTTCCTGACTTTGCTATCTCTTTAGCTTTGCACAAGTGATTTAATCTCTGCGTGCCTTTTTTTTTCTCCACAGCGGAAGAATTACACTTCAGACTGTTCTAAGAATAAATGCATTAATGTATCTGGTACATTTAAGTCCAGGCAAAAAGACGCACAAAAGCCTCAGTTGTTGTTCCTTGGTTTGAAAAAAGAGGCCTTTCTGCTATCTGTAGGGTAAATGTACTGAGGTCTTCACTTCCTGTGCCTAGAAAGGTGAGAGGGCTCTTGCATGTCATTGCTCTGGGCTGCCATCTGTACACAGGTCTCACACCCTGGCAGCTCACCCAACTTCTAGTCAAGAGGCTGCGGCGAATGATGCTCATCAATTACAGGGTGTTTTTTTTTTTAAATATGTGAACGTAGCTTGAAGCTACCGCACGGCTTTCAACCTCCAGTGAGGTAGGCAGGCAAACATTTAGAAATACTGGCAGTCAAAACTTTTGAGGAAAATGAAACTTTGAAAATCTGAAGTTGAAGCACGGCAGTTACTAATACAGCATCTACATGAAGATCCCAAACCACGGGAGGTGAAGAAACACGTGCCCCAAACAAGCGCACAAGTGGATAGGAAAAGCACTGGCGTATAAATAATGAGTCAGACAAACAATCCTGAACCCTCATGTAACCACAGGCAAATAGCTTCCTGAACCTTGCAGAAGTTTTTGATTCTCAGTCAGCGCCTTCCGATTAACGGCACAGGCAGAAAAATTGAGGAAATGAAACCCACAAGTTATTCCATGAGCACCAGCACAGAGACAGCCTGCTCTCCTGTGGGGTTGCACCTCACTGCTGACTGTGAGACTCTTTCCAGGCTTTTCATGCAGCCAAGACCTTTGTGAGGCCTGTTTCCCTGTGAGTACCCTCCCTGTCCCAGAGCCAGGACAATCGCAGCCCTATTTCAGTTAACACTTTTAACACCTAAATTTTTATTTGCATTGGTCAACGGGCTCACTAGGGCAGACTGGAAGATGCCTCCAGCCGGCCTGCAGGCCTCATGGCATGGAGAGCCCAGCGTGACACACTGCCGAGGCGGCCCTGCAGCCGCCATGCCGTTAGCGAAGCGGACCCAGGAGAGGCGGGATTGTGAAGAGGCCGGCTCCCCACCATAACGCTCCCTTTACCGCCCGCCGCCGCCTCAGAAGAGCGGGAGAGGCGCGCGCGCGCACGACGACTAACGGCTGGGGAGGGGCGGGACCCAGCGGCAAGGGCACGCGCGCCGGCCGCGCGGCCTTGACGTCAGGGTGAGGCGAGGAGCGCCGCCCCTCCCACCGCGGGGCCGGGCCGGGCGGGGCGGGGCGGGGCGGGGCGGGGCGCGGCGGGCGGTACCTGAGGGCGCAGAGCGGCGCGGCCCTGCCCGAAGAGGGGACGGCGCCGGCCCGCGCCCGGCCTGGCGGTGAGTGCTGTAGCGGGGAGGTGGTGTGCGCCGCCCCGCCCCGCCATCCCCTCGCTCCCTTTCCGCTCTCTGGGGGGCTCCTCGCCGGTGGGGAGGGGGAAGCGGCTGTTGTCCCCCGCTGGGGCCGGGGGATGCCGCAGCGTGGCAGGCCGCGGGAGGCTGGGGAAAGGCGGTGGAGGGCCGCGCGGGTGGGGCGGGCTCCTGCTTGTCCCTGCCGGGCGTCAGCCTTCACCTTTGGAACGGCCTGAATGTCAGCCCCGGCTCCCGCTCTGCCGCCGGCCCCCGCCGCAGGGTCGGCCTCCGGGGCGCTGGCAGCGGGTCCGGCTCGGCTGGCGGTGTCCGCTGCGCTGCTCCCGGGGGTTAAAGGCGGCGTGGGACGGCGGGCCTGGGGCTCTGTGCCGCCCGCCGTTCCCGCTTTGCGGTGCTTTATGCGTCTTTTAATTCTCGGTTTGATGAGTCGTACCTGCAGGTGTATTGGGAAACAGCTGCTGAAGGCCCTGGTCTCAAAGATCTCTTTGTAAACCCAAAAAGGGGAAGACGCAAAAGTACCCAGTATGTGGTTGTTGAAAGACAGCAGTTCAAAAATAAATAGAAATGTTGGTGGAATACCTCCTTTAGCCTTTAGCTATAATCTGTTCAGCTTTTACTTACAACAAGGAGGAAATGTTATGTGCGTTATGATGATGTCGCTGTAATGACACTCAGACTTTGCTTTCGTCATCTGGAGCCCGCTGTTAACATCGTGTTCTGTCAAATGTACTTTGACACACAATGAAACGTAGGCAACTTCAGCCTTTAACTTTGTGTTGAAGGAAGTCCAGCTATTTACCTTCAGTCAGAGAAAGCAAAACTGAATGGGAACTTATGCTGTGGCAGAGCATTAGTGTCCAGGCCAGACATCAAACCAAAGTAAGGATTGTAGATCTGGTGTTCCATCTGGTACGTAGTATAATGATGTTTACTACTTTTCAGTGGAATTGGCTCAGCTTGGATGATTGGTGCTTCATGGTTTGTTCCTGGTGTTTGGAGCTTTGAGCCTCGATTTGTTGCAGAATACAATTTTTCATTATGAAGGTAGTACAATCGAAATAAAGTTGGATCTAAGGTCTCATTTGTTATGCTCATATAAATGAGAGCCACTTTAAATCTTCTCTGAAACTTTAAAAATATCTCTTCTGGAGTTTTCAAAAATACAAAATTCTTCACTGTATTAGTGTCAGGCAGTAAATATTTACCTTTTTTTTGTTGCTACTAAATGAAATTTAACAGATATTTTCTCATGCATATAATGATCACATAACTCTAAATTTTGTGGCTCCATTTTGAATGTAATGCCTCCAAGCTAGAGAGGATAACAAATGGAACATTAGTAATAACCAGCTACCTAAATGTTAACCAGGGAGCTACATGAATATTTAACTTGCAGTAGAAGAAAATGCTTTTAAAGTCAAAGTTTAATCTTTGCTTGCAGTTAGTACTTTTCATTATAGAAATCCCAATGTTTGGGCTCCAAAAGCTGTTGAGTGTTGTCTTCTAATTTAAAGCTATTTAAACAGTAGAAATGTTTAATGTTTAAAGGATTTCTGTATTTATATTTTTAACCACTGTAACACCTTGTGCTTTTGAACTGAAGTAACAAGGTATGTGAATATAGAAAAAATGAATAATAATGACCTCAATTAACATAATGATCTCATTTAATGTATTGTTATGCTAATGAGTAATCCTGTTTAATGGTACTGTTCATGTAAGAGCTCGCTGGAGGAAAACCTATTACTTTTGGACCTGATCATCCTTTAAGAGGGATTGGTTATTTGTAATAAACCAGTTACAAAGAAGTGTTGGCACAGGCTCTTTATATGAAAAGCCATCATACTGTCAGTCTTCAGATGAATAATGTTTCCCTAAATTTGTTAGAAAGTGCAGATCTCTGAAAATAGAAGAGTTGAAGGAATAAAAGGTAGCCAGTTTCATCACTTCTAACCACTATTTGGAAGCAGGACTATTTTCTTAATAGAAGCTTTCAGACAGGGTTAAATTCTGTGCCAACAGGGATACGAAGAAGATCAAAATACTAATGGCACTTTTAATAATTAGGTTTAAAATCCTGTATTGGATTGGAGCAATTTCAATTGAAGCAATAAAAAAAGCTTATGTAAATCTCTGGATACCTGAACACACGTATGTTATAATAAAATCCCAACAGCATTAAAATAATTATTCCAAAGATGAAGTTCAGCTAGTCAGTGTAGGTCTTCGCATTTCTCTGTACCTCTGGAACACACATTCTAGCTCACTCTTAAACTTCTATCAAATAGGTGCTTTTGGAAGGTGTTCTAAGAATATTGTTCCTCCTTGATCAAAAGTAGCATGATTTGCAGGGTCTGGGCTTTGCTCACTAGCTATTCTCTATCTTTTCTAACGGGCGGATTCAGCTGGAGCAGTTCTGCTGATAATATCCTGTCGTAAGTGAAGCAAGAAAATCTTCTCAGGGTGTGGGATGCTTATTCCTGGTCACGTGGAGAACGTGTGTCACAAGTTCTCAGTAAAATGCTTTTTTCACTGCAGATTGGGATTTTCATGAGTGCTTAGTCTGCTAAGAGTTGAGGTAGATTTCTGCAGAGTGCATTTTAATGGCTTTGATTGAAGTGAAAGTGTAGTTAATGTTGGCAAGGTTCTTGCAGCAAGGGGGCTTGCCTTCTTAGCCAGAGGAAAATGGCTGATAATGTTTTACTTTTATGTGGTGGTTGAACAAGTTACAGATCTGGAATAACCTTTAAATTGCAAACAATTTCTGAATTTGTTCCCTGAAACAAAAGAACTTTTATGGTTTTAGCCTAATTAGCCCAGATGGCTTGTGACACACACAGCACAAGTTAAGTGGTGCATCACAGGAAAATTGAATATCCTGGGTTTCTCTTGACTCAATAATATCATGTTTACTTTGAGCTGGAAATTCAAGAGTCTCTTCTAGATTGGTACAGAGATTCTCACTATAATGTGAATTTGTAGGATACTTCAACTCATGTTCTTTTTGTGAATCATATTAAATCATAGAATCATCTGGGCCGGAAGGGACCTTCAAAGGTCATCCAGTCCAACCCCCCTGCAGTCACAGGGACACCCCCAACTAGACCAGGTTGCCCAGGGCCTCATTGAGCCTCACCTTGAATGTCTCCAGGGAAGGGGCCCCTGGGCAACCTGTTCCAGTGCTCCACCACCCTCATAGTAAAGAACTTATTCCTAATATCCAATCTAAATCTGCTCTTCTCTAGTTAAATCCATTAGCCCTTGTTCTGTCATTGCCGGTCTTTGTGCACAGACTTTCCCCAGCCTTCCTGTAGCCCCCCTCAGGTACTGGAAGGCTGCTATTAGGTCTTCCCAGAGCCTCCTCTTCTCCAGGCTGAACAACCCCAGCTCCCTTAGCCTATCCTCGTAGCAGAGGTGCTCCAACCCCCTGAGCATTTTTGTGTCCCTCCTCTGGACCCGCTCCATCAGGTCCATGCCCTTCTTCTATTACACAGAATCACAAA
>BJBW01009122.1:0-15934 GCA_004320125.1 Scolopax mira
AAAATTTTAAAATTTGTTTTTATTTCCCACTGTTAGAGAGTAACACTTTTTAAAAAACTTAATCCCTGAAGCTTTTTGGAACCCTAGCAAGATAATTTAACACATTATGTTACTCCGGAGTTTAGGTCACACACGCTGACATCATGTTTTGCATGAATTTTGAATATCCTCAGCATTATGTTATTTGACATTCATGGAATCATCTCAGGTTAAGCCAAATGGCAATACATCCCATCAGGTTGTATTTTAGTAATTGTCGCGCTGCAAGCTCAGCAAGGAATTTGGGATTTCAGGTATTTTGTATTATTGCAGAGGTACTACACGTACATTTACATACAGTAACTCTTCCATCAGTGGAAGTGTTCTGCAGTGATTTACAGGCATAGCACTTAAGCACAATTATCAACTTTGAAGCCTTATCAATTTGAGGTTTTTTTCCCTTCCTTTCTTCTTTGTAGCTGGCATTAGCACAAGAAGTTCTGGCATAGATTGTTTTCCAGTTTGCACACATTAAATCCCAGTGTTGATTTCCCGGGACAGCTGATTTAAAATTGCTCTGTTCCTTTTATCTGAGTGAGATTTACAAGAGGGCCATAAAGACTTCTCGTTCTGTTAACCGTTTGTTTTCCAGCACCCTAGAGCCAGGACCATTTTCTCTTTCCATTATAGACTAAAGAGCCTTTTTCTCTCTCAGATCACTGCAAAACAGAGTTTCCCGGAGGCAGCGTGGCTCCTCGCTATCCCATACACACAGATATCCCAGGATATCTCCATGGCAAAGCACGACAACTCTTTTGGATGGCTGGATGGACAGTTATCTATCCATCTCCTGTACTGAAAAGTACACATTTCAAAACCTCTTCCAATTTTCCAGGACCCCCATTCTGGCAGCTCAGAGCTCTCAGCCCACTGCTCAGGTCGGAGCCTTTAAAACCACCAGCACCCTGGAGTGAAGCTGAAACACTTCAAGTAGTGGGAGAGTCACCATCACGAATCACAATGCTATGGGGTTGGAAGGGACCTTTGGAGATCATCTAGTCCAATCCCCCTGCCAGAGCAGGGCCACCTACAGCAGGTGGCACAGGAACGTGTCTGGGTGGGTTTGAATGTCTCCAGAGAAGGAGACTCCACCACCTCCCTGGGCAGCCTCTTCCAGGGCTCTGCCACCCTCAAAGTGATTCCACACATTTAGATGGAACTTACCTCTTGTCCTGTAAAGACATTTCTAGAGGTATTTAAAAGACATGCAGACATGGCACTTAGGGACACAGCTTAGTGGTGGACTTGGCAGTGTTAGATTTATGGTTGGACTTCATGATCTTACAGGTCTTTTCCAACCTCAATGATTCTATGATTCTGTGAGGTCTGATCAAATTTATGGTTGAGACCAAATGATCTGCACAAGCAAAAACCTAGTCAAAGAACAGTGACAAAGAAAATGACAACAAAGAAAGAAACAGAAGCATGTGAACCTAGGAGAGAACCGTGAGCACTGCACTAAGCACGGATTTTGGATATAAGAAGGACCAGCGTTTTGTCCTGTTAAACCTTGGATGCCTGCTGCATCCAAAATATCTCCCAACACAAGTCCTGGTGTTGAGATTGGTCTGTGAACGTGGGACAGAAGGACCCATTGCCCTCTCCTGTCCCCTAAAGACAGCCCTCCTTCCCTGCTCTCCCTGACTATTTCCCAGCAGTTCCACACACCTCCAAGGACACAGAAAGCCACGGGATTGCATCGAGGACAGTCCTTACTCTTCATGTGTCTGCACCACCTCAGATGCTCGATATTGTTTAGCAGGGGGCTTTTTTTGGTTTGTTTTCTAATTATCAACTCATGCAATTGTCTGAATTTCCTTTTTTTTGGTGTTTAATTAAGTAGTTATTATATTTTTCAACTTAATAAAATCCCAGGGACAAACAGTACTCTGGGTATAGTTTTTGTTTTTTAGAAGGGACAAAAAAGGAACACGCATCCAATTTATTCTTGGTGTCTTTTGGCTTAAGAGAAATGCTAAACCTATTCTTCCATTTTTGGGGCAAAAAGTGATACTGCTGTTCAGGTGCGTGCTATCAGTTCCCAGGTAGCTTTCTGCAACGTTAATTCTATTTCAACAGAAACACATTAAGCATAAAGAAGTTTACAAAATGAAAAAGCAGGATGAAATTAGGGAAGCAACCCGAATTGACAGCATACGATGCTAAGGTAAAATATTTTGTAAGTGCTTCTGTAATATATAAGATTTCTCTATGCCCCTGGCAAGGGTTCATTCCATTTCCTCTCACTCTCCCTGCTGCCAGCCCTACATAGGAAACAATTCTTCAAACTGCCCAAAATGAGCAGGTACCACTCCAAGACCTGTAGCCCAGGTGTGATGCTTCCTCCTGCCTCTAATCATCCCATGAACAACCTATGGATACCTGTTAGGGCACCTGTACTTCACACACAATGGAAACCTTCTCCTGGGGAGTCGACAGGAAGTTTGGTTTTTTGGATTTTTTTTTTTTTTTGGCACCAGTATGGACCAGAGTAAATTACCAGATTCAATTAACAGACACACAGGAAAGCTCTTCTCCCTTGCCTCCCTCCCCTTCAGCCCAGTTCCCAGGCTAAGGGGCTAAACTAGTTTTACTTCTTATATACTTAGTTCTGGATTTCAGAATTATCAGAGAGGAGGATGTCAGACCCTTATTTCCTTCCAGTCAAAAATATAATCCCCCTGACCTGAACCCAAAAGTCACTTACAGCTTTAGCAGCTCCTCCAGAGGAGCTCTGTAGTGGGAAAAAAAATAATTAAAAAAAATCTCTGAATTTTATTTAACATCTCCCATATTGTTTCTATCAGCAATTTAGGGGATGAAGCAATAAGGCACGTCTGCAATAGAGCTGCAACCTTAGTATGCAATGCATCGATTTCATGCCACAGCAAAAGTATGAGAAGGTTGTGTTTCTTAGCACCATTTGGTGGATTATTTTCACAGAAATGGCTTTCACAAACTTTTCCCATTTGGCATCGCTGTTGTTCTTTGCAAATAGTGCAAGAAAATGCTAAAGCAGGTGTACAGGGAGATGAAGAAAGTATGTAAGACTATAACAAGTACAAGCTACAATACAATTAGGAAAGATTTAGTAGGTATAAGCAAAGAGAAAATCTTTAAGTCCTTCCAGGTGAAAGGTAGAGCAGTACTAACTTTATATAAAAAGCTCTTTCTTACTATTACAGGCAATTAAATAGGGAAACATTTTCTAGGTGAACCGGTGAGCTCACTGTCACTTCCAGGCTTGGAAACAAGATTGGGGAGCTTTAATCCAGGTTCTGCGAAAAGTGATAGTCTGAGAAAGAGAACTCACTGTGAAACCAGTCACTGTGGTCTCTTCTGGCCTTTGGGCTTTTAATTCTATTACAAACCCAAAAGAAAAAAAAGACCTGTCTCGGGCAGGAAAGTAAAATAAGCAGAATAGATCTATAGGTGGAAGACACAACCGAAGAATCTATGTCCAACTGAAGGCACTACTCCCACCTTCACTCCAAGATATCCTTTTACAACATGCATTTCTCATTTGAAAGCATTTTATCATTGATCAGCTGCACTTTACTGTTTTGCAAGAGGACTTAAATATAACTTTGTACATTAAGGATGCCCTCGTTGAGTCTGCTTTGCTGGGGAACAAGTCAGCAGCTATGGGATACACAGCTCGTCCCTCTTCACCCTGCATCCCAAAAGAGCATCATCCTATGCCACATGTGGTCCAGATCTCTTTCGGTCCCATCAGCTTCTTCCCTCCCCACTCTGTACAGCTGCAGCCAGGCTGATTCATTTGTAATTATAAACCATCTTTTACTGGCTCAGATGGAATTTTATCTTTATGTTCCCATAGCCCAAATCAAAACTATTCACAAAGAATGTCTAATTGTATATGGTTAGATGGGACAATTGTGATAATCTGATCTGAGGGTGCTGAACCTCATTTGGAAACATCTGTGTCAAACCAGTGACTTGACATGGGGACATTTAACTTTTTTTTTTCAGTTAAACTAGGAATGACAACCTTTTTTAAAGAAATTGTACCAGTAAATCCCTCCAAAGCAGGGACCCATTTTGCTCACAAGATCCTAGAAAGATTTTCCCTATGTTCTAGCTGGGCAAAAAAGCCACCATTTCACAAGATCTTTTGAGCTGCCAAAACAAAACGTCAATATTCTGCTCATGTTGTGAACACAAGAATCTTCTTTTTTAAAGAAAAGGGAGTATAAAAGAATAGGTGTCTTTAGGATGGTGCCCCCACCATCTTAAACAGGTAGGGAAAAAGGGATTTTTTTCTGTCAGTTGAAATAGCATACCTATTTTTAGGGATTTGACATGTATTTCAAATTTAACATCATCAACAAAATCCAATTTAAGAAAAATCACAAAAATAATCCTTTTTACTTATGTACTATTTCTTCATAATAATTTCCACTGAAAAGGTACTAAAAAGAAGTCTTTTAAGTACAAAGCAAACAGGCAAAACCAACTGAATTACGGAAGTAATTGGTAGTAACCACCAAATTTTATACCATGACACCAAGTCAGGTCTTTGGCTCAGGTTTTCCTCTTCTCAGTCTTTGACACTGTAACCAGCTGGGTTTTACAGGATTTCAGGTATGCAGATCAGATACTGGGGCTATGCACACTCTTAATATTATAAACAATAGACGGTGAAATCCTCTAGATCCTGGTAATGTGGCACTTCTAAAGTAGTATCATCTCAATCAGCCATTTGCACACATGCTGCATTGGAAGACACACGTTGTGCTGTTTCACAACATGAACGAATTATCAATGTGAATAAAAACGCCCCTTTGCAGGAACAACAGTGCTCTTCTCTGGCATCACCGGTCCCAAACAATTGTTTTTCAAAGATTAAAACCAACTTCAATAGGTATTAACCTGATCAAGGCAAGTGCGCAAATTTCTGTTGATACAACAGCTGAAGACAGTTAAGTAAGATTTTTAGACTATAAATGCTATTATAAGTTAGAATTATATTTGAGTAAAATGATCTACTTATCAATCTTCCACACAGACAAAATAAGAGAGTAAGATCATGTAAGTTAATGTTGAATTCATCATGTTTTTCAGCTAGCAGCAGTTACCCAATCTTCTGCAAGTCAATGGAAATACTATCATTAACCTTAATGAGGTAAAGTTTTCTTACTTTCTCCAGCTGGGAAATTTCATACTGCACACAAAGTACTCGATAACTTTACCAAGATTGCTTGAATATGAATATTTGGGGTTTATAAGTCCATAGAGAGGGCAAAAGTTGGCATGCAATTAATGACCAAGTGCTCCTTTCTACTTTATAACAAAATCAAGGTATTTAATTCTGCGTTGTTCTTACCTTATGTGCTGGAACATACTTATTTGTATTTAAATAACATATTTATTCTCTTGGGAAGACAACTCACTCTTTCACATCTACAGAACTTGAAAGCCAAGGACTTTGACTGACGCCACTATCTATCTGTTGAATTTCCTTTCAGACTATGTACCTCTAGTTCTTCTTCAAGAGATGAAACCGTGTAAAATACCCATCTGAAGCATGTGTGTCATGGGTATACATTGAATTCTACACTATGAGAATACAATATAAACTGAAAGCTACTCCATGAGAACTTCATTCAACACAAAGAGTAACCTCCAATCAGAACACCTACATGTCAGACTGTTCCAGGCTGCCATTATACCAACTGTCAACTGTTCATTTGCCTACAGAATCTACCCGCTCAAAATGTCACTCAACTACTTAAACTACACATGAGATAAAAAGAAAATTAAAGGAAAAAAAAAGAACCTGAACAAATATAGATGTCTACCCTAGAAAATGCATAAAACTTGCCAAAGAGAATTAGTAACATAAGCAAAAATTCTATGTTAGAATTATTTAGGTGAGGTTAAATTATATACGTTATAATACCCATAATGTAAATTATATATGTTTTGTTCTGTTTTTACTGAAGGTGAACCTCTGGACAAGTTTCCTTCACCGTTTCCTGCTCCCTTCCTCAGGGCAGCCATTAAATGAGAATTCTGTCATAAACTATATGAAACTATATATGAGAATTCTTCTCATAAACTATTATCAAGTTATACACAAGATACAACAATGAAAATTTCTAATTATGTGTCAACAGTATAAAAATAATAGCCTTTTGGTTTCTAACATCTAAACAAGCATCTCAACAACATTACAGTTCCTTTGGAAAATTCATGCTGGGATCTCTGTCCTAAATAGTTTTAGTTCCCGTATTAAGGACTCAACAGATGGATGAAGCTCATCGAAAAAGATGAGATATTTTAACTTTTCATGATACCTGTCAAATGGAAAGTTTAGTTCACCCATCCTTTTCCTAAACTCAAGTATTTTTGCCCCCGCTCTCAGAATGGTACCTATAAACTTTCATACACTGAGGATAGAAGCCAAAAGAAATTTAACGAATCCTTTGAAGTGATGTAGTCTTAATTTGGGACACTAAGTTAAAGCCAATTGTGGCAATCTTGGTCAAAGATTGGAAAAAATTTTCCTCTCATTAATATTTTTCAGGAATGTGGTAAAAAATAAAGATTCTGTTTTGACTGACAGTTCTGGAGTATGAGCTCAGGTTTGTAGAGGAAGAGCAAGCTCTTCAGAAACTCTGGGTGAGCTTGAATTTAAAAGCATCACTGGTTTTAATTTAAAAGCGTTTCACTGAACTGGGATCCTTCTAAGAGAAGAGAGAGATGTTTGAGATTCACAGAGCTGGATGGGCAGAGAGTAACGGGGTAGGGATACGCTGGCAGAGGCCAGTTAAGAATCTGAAAAATGACGACGCCTTGTTTAAAGATAAACCAACAAAAGCAAGAATTAGATAGTTCAATATCAAAGCTCTTACTTTCCATTGTAGGAAATAGAGGAAAATCAAATAAATGGGAAAATAAAACAAAATTCAATAGCAAAATCGAAAAAAAGTCCACCTCCACCTCAACCCTTCAGGCCATCATCATGTAAAGAAAAACAGTGTTTCCCCAGGTTTTCATTAACAGCTACATTTTAAATTTGCTACCCTAGAGCTTCTTTTCAGAGCACTGTTTTTTAGCAGGAATTGAAGATCTGAATTTGGTTTGGACTTACAACAGAAAAGAATAATTCAGGCTACCATAGAAACTACATTCTAACTGCATTCTTTCTTTAAAAATTTTATGTAATTAACAAAAAATAACAGTAGTCCTATTATCTGTTACTTTAAACCCATAGCGCTTTAAATAAAAATGAAGATGATGTTGCTTTCATGTTATAGAAATTTCTTCATGTATTGCAGGAAAATGTAAGACTGGATATGTGTAAAACTTCCTAACTTTCTAAAACTTTCTAACATCACAAACTGAAATAAAAAAACCCCAAACCTCCTGAAGACATTCAGGTTGCTGTGACTATACGAAGCCTTAAACAGCTAATTCAGAAGCTGTGTGCGTGTATGCCTAAGAAAACTTTGATATTAAAAAAGATTAATTTTAACAGCTGTACTCTGATGTTTTTAATTTTAAAGAGAGATGTGCTAGAGTATCAGAAATTTTTGAGTTATTTAACTTTGAAATTACAATTAAACTACAGAGCTTGATTAATTTGGTAACAATAATAATGTGTTGGCAATATTTACTTTTTTTTTTTCAGGTTACTCTCTGTCCCAGTTTCTCAAAATGGAAAGCTCTTGTTGTTTGCAATATTTATTTACAATATCTGCATTGTTCAAAACATCAGCCCATATTTTACTTGAAAATTGTATCAGAGGGACCAGCTGGAAAAGAAACGGAGACCATTGAAAACCAACTTCTTGCTCTGGTGAAATGTGAAAAACTTGGCAGAAGAGGCAAAAATTTTCTGCTGAGGCAGAAAAGAATAATTCAGTTTATAGTAGATACTACAAAATTTTCTGCTCAGGCAGAGAATGTTCTATCAAATCTACTATATTTAAAACATACTCTAAAATGTACCTAAAAGTAGTGAAATGGTAGAACAACATGATAGGAATATTTTTTTTTTCTACCCCAAATTCTTTAAATAATTTCTGTAGAAGTGACTTTCGAATTAAGCAGGTTTCCCTTTATTAAATTTAAGAAGGTAGAATTAGTTTGTATCTTGCATTAGAGAAAGTAACTTGGGATTTGACAAAAAAACCCAACCCTTTCATATTACAAGATAAGAGAGAGACAGAAAATTGACTGTTCTCAGAAAAGCATTAGAGCTTCAGAAAAGACAATTGGTCTCCTTGGTTTTAATGACAATTCAGGAAAAAATTGCCCGTCAATCTGGACTGCAGGCGGCTTCAGGGGGGAAAACTGATGCTACTGAAGCTGGTGCTTCTCTGTCTTAGAATAACTACGAGCAAAACATTAGTAATGACACAGTTTTAGGAGAAACTATTTAGAGAAGCACTCTGTACGCAGCGCCAAGTCCTACGTTGTATACTTCAGAATAATTAAACAGCCTTATATGTTCCAAAGTTTGGACAGTGAGAGGCCTGATGTTTTTGCAGTGATATATCATGAGTCCCAGAATTAGGCAGTCTCAGAAAGTTCTCCAAGACTCCCCGGCTTGCAGCTGGAGGTGGCACAGGGGACTAAACATGTCTATCATTTTATCACACAGTATAAAATTCTATCCAGCTACTAGAATTTTCCATGTACTGTTTAAGAAGATAAAACACAAGAACAGATGTAAACCTCACTCATCCTCCTTAGGTTTGCATAACCATTTTTCTATTTCATTAACACGATATGTTTTTGCACTGTTCTATGGGATTAACAAGAAAAAAATATATTATGAGGACTTGTAATGTGTCATTCTGCCTTCTTTCACACCCAAAACAATTAGTACAAATCAGTAAGTGACATCTCAGTTTAAGGATGAAGAAAATACATGGTGTTCACACTAAAACTGCTATCTGCACATTAAAAATACCCCAGAATTCCAACCTCTTTTCTAATACACAATTTAAAGCATTAGGGCTGTGTGTAACCTCCCTAGAGCAGCAGAAAGGAAGACTCAGCTCCTCTGGAGCATTTCACAGTCTCACTTAAGGAGGTCCAAGGGTGTTGGACTGGAGTTGATGTGCATCAACCAAGTCAAAGCCTGGGGAGAGAGATGGGCAACCTTCAACCCCGCTCTGTGTAGACTCATCTGGAGTGAAAGGGGGGCAAATCTGGAGCCAGAATACAACTGTGATTCTAGGAAGTGAGTGAAATGAGGGAATGGCATTGTGTGAGAATGGACAATGAACTTGGAATAGAAACTGGCTGATATTAGGAATTACATGGATGAGGGAGAATGAAAATAGACATACTGGATACGAGAAAAACAAGGAACTAGAAAATAAGTAAGAATGGTTGAATGTGAAACTGAATCACAGAACTGTCTAGGCTGGAAGGGACTTCTCAGATCATTGAGTCCAAGCATCAACCCAACACTGACAAACCACCACTGACCCATGTCCCTCAGCACCACGTCTGCCCAGCTCTTAAATACCTCCAGGGATGGGGATTCCACCACTGCCCCGGGCAACCTCTACTAAGGCTTGACAACCCTTTAGCTGAAGAAATTTTTCGTAATATCCATCCTAACTAAACCCCACCTAGCACAACTTGAGGCCTTTACTCATCTTATCACCTTTATTTGGGAGAAGAGACCGACCCTCACCTCTCTGCACCTCCTTTCAGGGAGTTGTAGAGAGTGAGAAGGTCTCCCTTCAGCCTCCTTTTCTACAGGCTGAGCCAAGAAGAATGAAACCATGATTTCAACAAAAGAAACCCAGGCCAACAGTCCTTTCAATTCCTGTGCTTTTCATGGAGGATCCCTGCTCTTGCTTTTCTAGCTTGAAGAAATCTTTATGGAGTGAGATCCAAGTTCCACAAGGGCTGTAGAAAGTATAGAAACCCCGACAGTCCACCAAAATTGTGGCCAAGGGAAAATGCCTCTGCAAAATAACCTGGGATTCAGAGACTGGGTTTTGCCAGAAAGTCTTAGAGAAAACCTGTTGCTAAAAGGTACAGCAAAGATTAAAGGCAAATTCTTAATTCTACCTGCAGAGCAAGGTTTGAAAATCACATGATCTGGAACCACACGTTGAACAATTAAAAATACTAGACAGCTGCATACTGATTAAATACCACCTATTTAATGCAAGGGTTTCCTTCTATGGAGAAAAATAGCAGGTTATCATAAAAATAAAGACTGCATGATAATGTACAAGGTAGGAGTGGGTGAACCAAGGTCACTAAGGTTTTGAAGTATTAGACTGCAAGCACAGTAATGCGTATTAAATACAAAAAGCCCTTGCATTTAAAAATAGATCAAATGGAATAGAAACAGTGGCTGCACATACCTACATGGCTGCAAATGTTTTAGTATCAGTAGACAAAAGGAGCTCAAAATAAAAGCTAAAATGGTGAGAATGAGCTAAATGTGGGGTATTTTTTGGATTTTGTAGAAGAGCTCAATATGTATGTATTAAAACTTTAAGGAAATAACCAATAAAACATTTACCTGACAACGAAACACTTTCCCACTTTTTCACAAACAACGAAAAAGAAAAAAAGTGTTTCTTCTCAATCCAAATGCAAACTTTGATACTTACTCCCCCAAAACCCTCGGTTTGCCTTTACCAAAAGTTGTAGGTCCCTATTTTAGTACAAACGAAAACACGTGCAAATGTCTATCCTTTAAAGGAAACCTGTAACAACAAAACAACCCCCAAAATTTAACCTCAGCATGACAGAGGTATAAATAACCTCTCTCAGCCCAGTAGTGTTTATCTTTTACATGAAAAAGGTCTTCCGTTCTGGGGGTCAAAAAAAAAAAAAAAAAGGAAAAAGAAAAGAGAACTGCCTTCATTTCTTTCTTAATTTGAGCTTCCCTCTAACAAACATCTCCTCTTTGTTTCCTTATTTTAGCTCATGTAAGTCAGTTATTTTTTAACTCTTTCCCACCTGCTGTTCTCTTCCAGCATCATCTTGGAGCTGAGAAAAGCCAGAACGATGCAGAACCCAGACACACCTGTCAGTGTCCACCACATATGGCAAGACACACCAGTAACGAAACCTTTCAGTGCCCTTCCACTTGAATTTGGGGTGAAAAAAGCCTCTAAAAAGTCAAAATAGGGAGGCTTCATAGGAGTTGCGTCACATGGTGTGAAAAAGAGTTTCAACAGGGCCACAGCATCCTAACAGCACAGTGAGTTTGATTCTTCAAATAAGCAGCTAATGAGAGCTATTCAACACTGAGATTTGAGAACTAAGTAGCTCATTCATGAACTTATCCATCCCCTTATTCAACAAGGTTTTACACGCTGTGTTTTGAAAAGTCTCCGAGGAAGTTGCTGTATTCAGAAGTTCAAAAACGAAGCCCTACCCTCGTTTTGGACATGTCTACTAAAACAAAGAAATGCAAATATGTAAATTTCTGGTGAATTAAAGTACCCCATTAGGAGTTCAATTATATTCTGAAATTATGTCTTAATTGCTTTGCTCATAGACGAGCTGTACAGCTAACCAAAAATCTACTGCCATATAATCATCACTAAATTTCAGATATTGCCACACATTAAATTAACAGCAGATAATGAGTGGGAAAATTAGCTCTATTTCCATAACAGAAAAAAAAAACTTCTTCCCATATTACCTAGAGTGCTTTATATAGCTAGTTTCAAAATAGAAAATACACAAAAAAACCTCTCCTGAATATCTAACGTTTATTTTGATCAAAAGTCCACGCATTCAAAATAAAGAGTCCAAGCAGACTGCACAGCAGATTTGTGTCTCCGATATTTCCTAAACTTCTGTACAAATCATCAAGAGATTGACCACTATTTCACTTTGATTGTTCCCGGTTATTTTTTTTTTCCACACAACTTTTGTCTTTTTGAGTAGTAATCCTCCTGCCCCACTACTCTGCAGATTTTAATGTATAAGTTACTCCTGGTTCTCATCACTATCACACACAGAAACTGCAAATGAGCTGGAGTTCGAAAAAACTCGCGAAAAAGCAAGAAAAAGGAATAACATGAAATGCAGAAAAAACCTCACCAAGCTAAGGACTCACATTCTTGTAACTAAAAGGAGGAAAATCAACCAAGCTCCTCCCATGTAGCTTATTTTTTACAGTAGTAGAATAAATAAACTTACTAAAAAGAAGTAAAAACTTTTGGAATTGTAGTCAGGCTCCTGAACTTCACCTGCTGTTCAATTTTGAAGAGACAAACTATCTAACTTATACAAATGTATAATATAGATTATTTTACTTACCTTTGCTGTCTGAAGGAAAGAGATTTCAAAGATCTTGTCTGTAGACAATATATTCTTCAATATTTATGCCTCCAATGACCATCATCGTCAATAAGGATCTGAAGAAAAACACAAAGCCATGTTAGTTGCAAACAGATTTAGGATTTTTTAAAAAAAGTATTTTTTTTTTTTAACAAGAATGTATAAATACATACATTCATACATTAAATTATTAGTTGCTGTTAAAAACAAAGAGACAAGCACCAGCCATTTCATAGGAATGCATTTATCTACTTGAGGCATAGAATAGTTACTCCGCACGAGTATACCGAAGACTAAATACACCAAAGTTAGGAAATTCAGTTACCATACCAAAATAACAACAGCAGTCATCATCCCATGAGTTAAAAATTAGAAGACACAAATAAAATTACAAATTACTACTGAAGTTTTTTATACACTGAAGTTTATAAGCACTAAAAAACTATGAAGAGTTAAACCAACTCCCTAAACTTTGAAAAGCCAAATTAAAGTTAACTTTAAGACAACGTCCCTAAAAATGCCAGTCCCTAAAATAATGGTTTTATTAAAAATCCCCATGTTATTCCACAGTATAACCAAGCAGTATCATTTATTAGTCCTGTTTTCAAATTTCAGCACTGTAACTATAGAAAGATAAATTAGAAATAAATGACTATGCTTATTGGTAAGATCAGCATCAAATGCACCAGTCAATGTACTTATTTCCTTTGGAATCAACCTAAAATGCCCAACGGAAGTATTTTTCTTTTTACCAGGTCACAACTTTGAATGAGAAAACACTTGTCTATTTATTAATACCACAATAAAATTTCCACAGAGTAGCTGAGGTTGCCAGCAACCTCTGGTCCACCCCACCTGCAATAAATTATTGCTGCTTAAAGTCAGAATAATTAAATACCTTTAATAGCAAACCCACTAAGTTTTTGCAGTTTGCCCCTATAAACGCAAAAAGTTATTTCAATCTCAGCTTTATCTGAATTGTCCAGGATTTGTTTCTTCTGAAGTCAATCCAAACCCATGCAACTTCCACCACCTCAGAACAAACCCCTTTCAAACCAACTTCTGCAAAAAAAAAAAAAAAAGCAAGCCAGGGAATACTTAAATGGATGCTCTTTGCTCTTTCTAGTACTTCCAAAAATTTAAAAGCCCTGTAGAAAAAAATAATTGTCAGATCAGTCTCGGAAATAAAATTGCATTGGCTGTACCGTGATTATGCTAACTCTCTTTTTCTAATGAAAAAATCCGAAAAAGAAATTGGATGTATGCTGTGCCTTGATGTTTGCCAAACTGAGACGTGATGGATTGGGATGGAAAAAAATCCCAGATAGAAAATTACTCTATTAAAGTATTAAAAAGCTGCTGTGTAGGACCTGAAAGAGATGCTGCCCCAGCCCTGAAAGCAATGCTGCCACTGCGTTTTCAGAGATGGCTCCAGAGCGGGTTGAGGGGCAGGAGAGGAAGAGGAGAAAAAAGGTGTTTCTAAATAATTTAAGGTTAAGGAAATACCTCAAAGCACACAGAAGTCCATAAACCAACAAGTTCTGCTGAGAAACTGCTCCAAGTCACTGAACAGCCCCATCTAACCAAACGTGGCCACGTGATCATCAAACCCGAAACAATTACCTTAAAATTTTAATTCAAGAGGACTGTATCGTGACATACTCTCCTCTTGTCAGCTACGCTTGGCTCTGGCTGTACTTTTACTTGATTTATTTGCCAAACCAATGAAGTCAGAGGCACAAACTGGTACGGAAGCCAAGGCAGAATCCATCACCAGATTTGTTTAATAAACTCAGTGTGGAAGATACTTATCAGTGGTTACAGACCAGAACCCACACCTGCTGACAGGGAGACCTTAAAATTCAAGATACAGTTTGCGTTTTATTTTTTTTTATTTTTTTTTAAAAGAATCTTCTACTTCTTCAAAGTAGTTCAGAGCCTGTGACTTCTTTCCCTAAAAGCAACTCTGAACACGTAATTCAGTGTTGGGGCTTTCTCTCAACTGCACTCCCAACTTAGCATTCAATTCCCTTCAGATGAATCATACACAAATCTCCCCAGATTTTTTAAGTGCCACTGAAGAAATATATTTTTTTTTCCACCTGACAAATAAATCATTCTCACTTTGCCTTTTGTCTTATTAGTATTTTTTTTTCCTTGGCACTGAACCGCACAACCAAAACCCAGGTATTTAAACTCTGCTCCCGCTGCAGATGTTATTTCTGATCAGATTTAATCATCTTTCCCTCATACATAACAACTGCAGTAATTGTAAGGGTATCATTAAATTTGATCTCAAAACCCCTAAGCCTTCTCAAAGGAGTTGGAGCATGGCATCAGCAGGAAAAAGTCCCTTCTGTGTTAAACCACAGATTTTAGGGGAATCTTTGAAACCTCTTGGGACCTGTTCATTTTGCTGAAAGGCACCCAAGTGTTTTGCTGTTTTTTTCTTTATACGGTTTTATGATCATCATCCCAACAACCAGAAGGAGTCACTATGATCTCATCTTCAATTAATGTGATTTTACCAACAAAATTAAAACATTTTCTTTTTAATCACACATTATCTTATTTACAATATCCGATTCCTCTATGTCATTTGACATTGACACAAAAAAGACACTAGAAATAAATGGACAGTCATAAAGAGACTCAAAAACCAGACATTTTCCATCTTAAAGTATATATTATCTTTTTTTTTTTTTTTTAATTCTCTAGCACCTTGTTTTGAATGTTGTTCCTCTAAATATCCTGGAGTATGAGGAGTTGGTTCTACAAGTTTCTGCACGCTAGTCTGGTGCCAACCCACAAAACATATGTCTCTGCTCAAATGGAAGAATCTGTTTTGATTTTTTTTTTATTTTTTTATTTTTTTAAAACTTCTTCCTGGACGGGGGACAAAACATTTCTTTGGGTACAACTCAACATTTAATACCTTCTGAGATATGAAACTTTCTAAATCTCAAATATATTTTCCTCAGTTTATTCCCAAACAGCAGCTTCAAAGAAAAAAAACCATCCGACCGCATGACAATAATCATTCAAAGTAAATGCTCAAAAATCATTAGGGAAAAATAATAAAATGGTTTTAGGAATTATTTTTTATGCTCATGGATGTTACTAAGTCTAAAACCCATCAGATTTATTTTTAACCTAAATATTTTATTGCATAGCTATGCAAAAACATCGATACATTTTTCTAATGTCATTAGCTTTCCATTTCTTTCTACTCTAAATAGCTCTCGTGCTCTATTTTTGTATAATTTGGGAAAAGGTAGATTTTTTTTTTTCCCCACACTCTTGTTGACACAACAGCACCAAGTATTGTTGAACAATTTTACAAAAATACCTCAAACGCATAAAAGGATCTGGTGCAGAATGGCCTGATCCCACCGCTGAGATCTCCAGAGGAGTCTCTGGACTGGAGCAGAGCTTTGATGGTGAAACCCTGTTTTTTGGTGAGCTCTAACCTCAAGAATTCAATATTTGCTACAGAAGAGCCAACTTCTGTACAGGCTAAATTAGAAATAAATTTGATGAAATTACATATGTTACTTTAAATCACACAGGTGAAAAACACAGAATCACAGAA
>BJBW01009123.1:2635-108438 GCA_004320125.1 Scolopax mira
AGGCCAGGCTGGATGGGGCTTGGAGCAACCTGGTCTCGTGGGAGGTGTCCCTGCCCATAACAGGGGGGTTGGAACTTGATGATCTTTATGGTCCCTTCCCACCCAAACCATTCTATGATTCTATGATCAGCACTTCCAACTGGAGTGGTTCAATAGACTGTTGTTCCTTGCCTTTTAATTTCTGTCACTTCAATGGGGACACAGCAGCTGCTTTTTTAGTTTCTTTTCCAACTGAAGTGTAAACCATTATGACTGATCAACCCTTTCAATCCAACAATTTTGATAACTTCAAAAGCTGTTCTACTCAGTCTCTTTATTGTAGCCTAACCCAGGCAGCAGCTAGGACCATGCACCCACTGGCACATATCTCCCCCTTCCATCAGAAGGGCACAGAGAAGAGGGAGAAAAGGAGTAGTAGCAATAATAATATTAATGACACAAGTCACTCTGGCAGCTTGTTTAATTGGCGATCGGGGATTTCTGCCTCCCCTGCAGCCGACTCTGATTTATTTACAGTTCTATGGTAGGGAATGTTCTACTGGCCATTCCATGATTCTGTCTATACACCTCCTCAGCTTCTATGGGAAGCTGACAAGAGTCCTTGAAAAGTGTAAACAATGCTTAGCAACAACTAAAGCAATATGCATTGATGACATTCCTTTCACAGCAATCACTAAAAAGGAAATTAACACTTTCCTGGCTGAAATCAGGGCACCCTTGCAATTTGATTCAGCAAACTCTTACTTGCTTCTGATGATCTGAGTTTTGTTGTGTTTTTTTTTTTCATTTCTTCGCTACTAACTTTAGGGAGTCCCTCGGGTAACGGATAATCTTAAAACCTGAATTCTCAAGTGTCAGAATGACTTTCTTATTCTGTCATCTCAGCCTTGAGTTAGCACTTTTGCATATATAGTTCAAGGAAGAGACTTATCCTTAGTTCAGAGAACTAAAATTTGTTTATGTAGACAGTAATTTTCTTACTGCTAGCTGATTACCAAACTCTGTTGCAACTGTCCTGCTATAGATAAATTTCTATAAATGCTTGCGAAATTCACTTTAAAGACCATTAGATGAAATGTTGCCCCATTGCCCCTTCTCTCTGACCCCTTACTGTTGGATTGTTTAGTTCTAAAAGATTTATTTTAGAAAGAACTAAGCAGATAGATACAGTAGGTTTACAGTAGATTGCATTTTTATTCTCTATAGAATATAGTCAGTGATGTATATGCATATTTAGGGTTTAATGTGTTGGGGTTTTTTCTTGTTGTTTCAGAAAAATACCTTCGTTTACATAGGATGTTTTACTGAATCTTACATTAAATATTACTAGAAAGTGGAAAATGTTTTAAAAATATTTGGGGATTGATGGATTAGTACTCTTCAAAGGGAAACAAAACACTAAATATTTCTAATCCTGCATTATTTACCGCATGGGTGGTTAAATGCTACTTTAGGCCCCATAAAATTAAAAGGGAGAAATCTGCCAACTGTAGCAGGAATTGGATTTAGGAAGAGTAGTACAGAGCCAAAATATTGCTACAGAATTAAATGTCAAAAATCTTCTTTAATAGTAGATATATAGTTCACAGTGCCTGGTTATGATTAATACATTTAATCTAAATCACTGAAAGTTGCTCTCTCCTTTTCCATAAAATACAATAGGACACAAATCAGTTTTACTGTAGGTGGATAACAATTGGAAAATAATGCATCTTCCCGCCCAATAAATTGTCAGTTATACCTTTTGACTAAAATTGATTCATCTTTCCAAAATTTATTACAATTTCTAATAATAAATCTTTTCAAATGTTTATTCATTTGCTTTTTGATACACTTGTGCCACTTTTGCTATGGTCTAATGTTTTTTCTTTTGATTCATTGTAAATTAGAAAATCTATTTTGAGTCAATTTTCTAGTAAGAAGTTAAAATCTATAACCTAGCCATTTTTTCATAGTCTCCTTTGCACATTTTAATACCCTTGAACTTAGGTACAATCCAATAAATTCTGATCAGAAGGTGATTAAAAGACTTTTCACTGCAACTTCTTGACTGGGGGCCAGATTCATAAAACAAGTATGTGTGAGATCGTTAGCTGGTTTTCTCCTGCACACCTCCCCAATTCAAAGAGGAAGATTGAAAGAATTAGAGCAAATGAACAGATGCATAGATTTTGGCCAAAGATTTTTAGTACAGACAGACAGAATTGCCCTTTCTGAATTAGAATCCAGCTGAGACAGTATAGGGTATGATCAAAGCCTCCTTTTTGTTGTCCCTTTATAGCAGCAAGACAATGATAGTACTGCAGATCACTAAAGCATATTGTAGGTTTCCCATTATTTGTTGTGTCTTTAATTACCAATTGCAAACCTCTTCAAGTGTGGTCACCTGCCATTTCACATTCTTAAAAGTAACACTTTTTAAAGAAGAAAATATTTTAAGAGAAATGTTTCATCACTTTCTCTAATGATTGATTTGCTTATCTGCCTTGTGAGATTGTGATCGTTGTCCAGTGCTTTCCTGCTTTCTATATAAAAAAATGTGTCACAGAGGGATATTCTTAATTTTTTAAAAATCTATCTAATAAGCATATTTCTTGTTCTGATTCCGTTAAACAATGTTAATCTTTCAGTCAGTTTTCTGACAAGAGTTATGTATGAGAAGCTTCACCTAGTAAGTAGCCACATAAAATTTCCTAACACACAAATATGTCTGTATTATAAATGCCAATGTAGGCAGAATATAGGAGGAAAGGCTTAAAAAAGGTTTCAGACATAACTATGAATAAAATTACATTCGTATTTGAACATGATCTACTGTATCACTTATTGATAAATTTGTGTAGCGGAAAGCATCTTGGTGATTGATCTCAGAATTAAAAAAATCATTTGTGGGGATGGTTTGGAATTCATTAATTTTACTAATTACACAGTGAAGAAAACAGGTGTTTTCTTAGGCAAAGATCAGGCTTTAATTACATGTCCTACCTGCTCATCTAAAAATAGTGTCAATATCTTCACATCTCTCAAAGTTAATTTCTTATTCTTATATGGAAGTATGATTCTGTTACCTATTTGTTAAGACTTATTCTAATTGTGTACAAATACAGATCTAATATTCAGCGTACTCATTAGGGGGTACATATGCACATATTTAGAAAATTCTTCAAGAGTAAGTTCAGTAAAAAATTGCTCTTTAAAATGTCAATTTCAGGATTACCCAGTGGTAATGTGTGTTACAAAAACAGTCAAAAACACTTGCAACAAAGCTGAGTTTCCAGCAATTACACAAGTCTGTCTAGAGTCCCTCTTGGACTCTTACTCTGAGGTATGTGTTCTGGTAGGACTACAGCCTGCATGAGAAAGGTGGTGTAAGCTACCATAGAACTAGAGGAAGAACATAACAGGGGTATTGTATATGCTTATTTTGTCCTTTAGTAAACTGTTATAATTATATTCTCTGTTTTAATTGCTTTAAATATGTATTTGGACAGTGGAGATCACATAACTAGTACCAATAATTCACAAGTTCCAGAAAGAAATTGTGTTTGAAAGAAGCATTTGCAACCATCAGCCTGAGGATGCATGATCTGTAGAAAGAATAACTATTTTTGCCACATTCTTCTGTGCTTGGAAGAAGTCCCTAAGAGGAGAGAAGGTACCAAAGCAACTAGGTAAGCCTAGTTGGACTAACAAATAATGCCATAAACTGATGCAGGGCTCTAAATTAACTAGGAGAAGTAACAATTGTCATATTAAACGAACTTGATCATTTTAACTTTGTATAAAATCTTTCTAACTTCAAAACATAATTTTCTCAGTACTTCACTATGCTATCCTTTCTCAGACTTTACTGTTTGCCATGATTCTTTATTTCAGAAAGTGTGTATGTTGCATGGAAGAGAATTCTCATATATTTTCAGTGCAAATGTGTTTTCTTCAAGATCAGAAGACTGTCCTATAGTGAGTATGATTTCTACCAAAAAAAAGTAGATATGTGTGTACAGTAAAGGAACACAGAATGACAAAACATAAGCAGGGGCAGTATAACCCATTAGCAGGAAACTCCACCGCCTCTCTGGGCAGCCTGTTCCAGTGTTCTGCCACCCTCAAAGTAAAGAAGTTCCTCCTCATGTTCAGACGGAATTTCTTATGTTCAAGTTTGTGCCCATGACCTCTTGTCCTGTCACTGGACTTGTCCTGTCTTCACCACTGAAGAAGGACTGTCCCCATCCTCTTGACACCCACCTTTTAAGTATTTATAGGTGTTGATCAGATTGCCCCTCAGTCTTCTCTTCGCCAGATTAAAAAGACCAAAGTCCCTCAGCCTCTCCTCATAAGAGACATTTTTCAGGCCCCTAAGCATCTCAAAGTTTGTTAGATAAGTGCGAGTATTTCTTATGCCTTCAGAAGGGAGTAAACAGTCTCTCTTGTCTACCTTAATCCAAAGGGAGACAGAATACTGTCTGGAGATTCAGGTACATCTGGTGTCTCCTTTATTTTACTGTCTTGCTGGAGGAGCTGTCAGCGGACACGTAGCCCAGAAGTCTCAAATGGCCTTGACTTGCGCAAAACAGATTGTTCCAGTATAGTGACAGAGCTGGTCAGCTGTTATGAGAGTTAATCAAAGCAGACACAAACCCAAGTACAATAGCAGTTATTTAGAAACTCTGATGGCATCAGTTTAATTAAACATAAGCATTCATTTATTTCTTTATCAGAATTATCAAACTGGTGGAGTGCCCACAGCTGGGGAGAGGTGGGACTTTTTGACCTCACTTAACCTTTCTAGTATAACTAAGAGGATTTGTCTTGGCAGGCTCCTTTCTAAGGGGAGATCATTGAAACCATTAATGATCTATCCTTTGGCAAAATGCCCGGCATGAATTCTCTGACCAGACTTTTTGAAGCTTTATGTGCTTTCCTTAACGTGCGTCTTCTGAGGAAGCTGGTGGTTTTCATTGAGGTTTGTACACCTTCCTTCTTAAAATTCAGGTGGCTTTGTATAGATCAGTCCTTTGGATCTGCATGCCCAGTGTTGTTTAGTATCATCTAGATGTTGTGTGACCTGACAAAGTATTGCTTATTGTTGTTTGAGCAGCAGCACCTATTACACTTAAGAACATGTCTCTGGAAAACAATTTGTGGAAGGCTGACAAATCCCAAGCACTTTAAACCTTCTTTCCTAAAAGTGATAATCCAGAACTGGAATCCTCATTTATTTTCTCAGTGCCAGTTTCACCTGGTCAGGGATCTCCTGAAAGTTTGGCAGGGATTCATCTACTGTGTGGCAATGGCTGATATGAAAGCTGTCAAAGAAATGAGGTTAGATAGGCACTTTTCTTTTGGCAGGCACTAACATGAGCTTTTGTTATATGCAGCAGGTTGGTGGATTGTGGAAGGTTGAGACTGAGGAGAACCCCTTTGGGATTGTCCAAGCATTTTCTTTTGCTTTATTTTAATTTGTTTAGTGTCTTCCAAGTGAAGGAAGTTGACCTTTAGAACTATGAATTATACCCGTCCTTTTCTTGTGATCTTTGTGTGTCTTGCCAAGTGATGTTCTATTGAACTGGTGTGCTCTCCTGGCTGTGGATGTCCCTGAATTCCACGTGTATTTTTGTTTATACTGGGAAGCGCTGTCTTGGTTTTGTGGGCTTGAAAAACGGGTGCTGCTTCAAGGACTTTCAGAATCTGAAAAGTGTATGTTTACTGTTTTGGGTTTTACATAGCAGATTCTGAATGTACATTTGAACAGGTTGAAAGTTTAACAAATGTCTGTTTGCATGTTAATGACATTAAAATGCAGTTAGCAAGTAAAATTATCTTTTCATCATAAGGCACTCTAGTACAAAAACCCTTGTGTACCAAGTTAACACCTATATGTAATGTGCATAGCTTACTAATATGACCATACTTTAAGAAAGCAATGCAAATTACTTCTATGCTATAAGTTTGTTTCCTAACAAGGAGGAAGGAAATAAATTTCCAAGTACAGTGGTTAGCTTTTCAAAAAGTTATGATTTCTCTTCAGTGTAGAAAACTATAGTTTTACTAAATATGCTTACTGTACCTCATATGATTGTATGTTATAACTTTTCAGAAGTGACTATGTTGGTACAATCTTATGCTTTACAAAGGAAAAAGTCTCTTTTGAGACTGTAATCAGATTCATAGAGGCTAAGCTCCATCCACTTCATCCAGTCCAAGCCTAGTATTATCTATAAGTTAGATACCTGAACAATTAAAACTAATAAAATGTAAGGAACAGAGACTTGTGTGAAGTTTATGCTCTGTAAACCTGGATTTACGTGTCTGCCTTTCATATCCCTCTGTAATAGCTAATAATACCTTCCCTTTCATTTAATAGGAATGCCAAAAGAAAATACATAGCAAGTTGTAAATAATGTGTGTAGGATATGGATTATGAACATGGAATCATGTAACTTTTTTTTTTAATTTCTATATGCTATAGGACCAACTTCTCAGTACTGTTTGAATAGATAGCAATGAGCCCTGGTGAAGTTTTTGATGCGGTGTATCTGCTTTTAAGCTACTGATTTGTGGTAGTTCATGAATTTACTGAAAAGAATTCAAGTAACATCTTGGAAAAGAGTGATCCTGGAATACTGTCTGAAGAACCTTGAAATTGAATTACAGCTTTAATATTCAAACTGAGGCATGTATTGTTATTTGTGGTATATGTAAAATTACTTTTATGGATGAAATTTAAAATCGGTGACGCAGAATAGGGTTTATAGTGCATGGACTTTAGGAAGAGCAAGGGAACATCTTTGATGTAGAGCATGTAGCAGGAAGATGCATATTTATTAAATAAAGGAATTTTTTTTAATGGGGGTATGGTAAAATAAAAGGTTGTTCTTGCTGATGTGTTACTCAGATGATATTCTGTGTTGCCAAAAGCAAATGTGGAGATGTTTTCTTAAGTAAGTATTATTTAGATTTACTAAAAAGAAATAAAATAATGAAATATTTATCTTGTAAAACAGTGAAGACTGGCCTTGTCAAATCTTAGTACTTGATGCTTTCATTTCTAGCAGTCTGGCTCTTTGTGCTGCTTTGTCGGTGCTGCCTCTCTCTCTAGAGCGATGCTGTGCTTTATTCTCATCCCTGCCATTCTCTCTGAATTGTCAGACTTGGCCAGTTAGGTCTCTCTCTGCCTGGTTTAGATATATGAATTCCAGAAAACACAGAAAAATCTGTGGCTTCTTAGGACTCAGTGGACATATGCATTGTAGCAGAGGCAAGTATTTGGAGGCCACTGCATAAAATACCAGCTTGCTTGCAGCAGCCTCCATCACTCTCCATTTCTTATTGCATAGAGGCCATTGCATGGAGGCACACATTATATGTCCCTAGGCCATTAAATTTCATATATTTGCTAAGAATGTTAAGAGTTCTGTGTTGTCCAAATATGAGCTAAAAATATCTTGCTTGTCTTTTTTAAGACAAAAAATAAACCAAAACCACTTTTCTCTCTTGCACCAGTCCTGCATTGGACTACCACTTAGTAATGCTTTTGATATTTTGCATTTTCACTTTTAGTGGAAAGAATATGATAAATGTTCTTTCTTAGTTATGTAATCCTCTATTCAAGCTAAAATATCACAAGGAACCGTATTAAAGAGCAATCGTGATATATTAAATACTGTTCTCACTGTCATGTTAAAGGATTCCAGGTCAGCTTGATGGGCAGATACAGCAATCTGAAACACCATAACTTGATAACTATAATAGTATGTTTTGGCATTTGGACATTTCAGTAGAGTTTAGAGGCAATTCTTAAAACACATTTTTATTATCTACAACCATTTCCCAGGAACTATTTATGTATTTAGATTTTAGCTTCAGGTAGGGGTTGGCTGTTAGAGAAGAATATATTACTGGTCAGTGTTTACAGGAAATCATAGAATGGGTAGAGTTGGAAGGGACCTTAACAATCACCTAGTTCCAACCCCCTGCCATGGACAGGGACACCTCCCACTAGACCAGGTTGCTCAAAGCCCCATCCAGCCTGGTCTTGAACATCTCCAAAGATGGGGCATCCAGACCTTCTCTGAGCAATCTGTTCCAGTGTCTCACCACCCTCACAGTAAAGAATTTCTTTCCAGTGTCTAATCTAAATCTCCCCTCTTTCAGTTTAAAATGATTGCCCCTTGTCCTATTGCTATGCTCCCAGATAAAAAGTTTCTCCCTCTCTCTCCTGTAGGCCCTCTTTAAGGTACTGGAAGACAGTAACAAGGTCTTCCTGGACCTTTCTTATCCAGGCTGAACAAGCCCAACTCTCTCAGCCTGTCTTCATCGCAGGGGTTCTCCAGACCTCTGATCAATTTTGTGGCCCTCTGCTGGACATGTTCCAGCAGGTCCATGTCCTTCTTATATTGAGGACTCCAGAGCTGGGCATGTTACACGAGGCGGGGTCCCACCGTAGTAGAGTAAAGGGACGGAATCACCTCCCTTGACCTGCTGGCTATTCTTCTTTTGATGCAGCCCAGAATGCGGTTGGTTGGCTTTCTGGGCTGCCAGCCTGCATTGCTGGCTCATGCCAAGCTTCTCATCCACGAGCACTCCCAAGTCCTTCTCCTTAGGGCTGCTGTCCTGCTATTCTCTGCCAAGCCTGTATTTGTACTTGGTATTTCCATGACCTGGGTGTGGGACCTTGCACTTGGCTTGGTTGAACTTCATACAGTTCGTATGGGCTCACTTCTCAAGGCTGTCCAGGTTCCTCTGGATGGCATCTTTTCTCTCCAGAGTGTCAACAGCTCTACACAGCTTGGTGTCATTGGCAAGCTTGCTGAAGGTACATTCAGTCCCACTGTCCATGTCTCCAACAGAGATGTTGAACTTCACTGGTCCCGGTACTGACCCCTGAGGAACATACTGCTTGTCACTGGCTTCCCTCTGGATATTGAATTGTTGGAAAATTTTCTCAGTTAATATTCTCTTTATAAGTTCCCAATTGCTGAAATCCCGTTTGTATTATTTAGTACTGGGTCTTGGTTCTAATGTTCTCTTGCTGGACCTACAAGTAAAATAATAATCAGTCTCTTACCATTCATCAAATATTTAGCATAGCATCACAGTTGGCCTTATTAGCACTAATTTGTTATGATCAAAGTTGTAGTCCAATTTCAAATTACTATGAACTTGATGAATTAATTTGCAGCAACAGCAGAAACTTTGATTATATGCTGGGCTATAGTACATAGGACAAACACAAAGAGCAGTAGTTCTGCCAAGAAAAATTTTAGTCGGTCCAAGTAGTATGTAATGAAGGTGACATCATTGTTTCTAGAATAAGAAATTATAACTTTAAGAATTTAAGACTAATAATTTCATTGCTAAAGTAATATCTACAGATTGTTTTTCTTCTGAATGGTTTGTCTTCCTTTATCCCAATTACCCTTCTCTGATAAAGAACACAATGAGAATCACAAATATCTATTATAGAATACATTAATTAACGCTTTTTTAACTTGAGATCCTTTTAAGACTGTCCCAGGTCGCCTGCTCCTTCTCCTCAAATAATTACTCTTTCAATAAATAGTTAATAGACTCCTCCCTCATCAACTCTCATTAATGATTTCATACCTAGCTTTTACTTTCAAGTTTGCTAAGAGTATATTTGCTGACTTAAAAAAAAAATATCTAATTTTACCATAGTATGTTTTTTTAATAAAATAAAAAAAAAGCTGTTGCTTTTTTTCTCTCTGTGTGGCATACTCTATATTAAAATGTAAAATTGAGATAATGGATTTTAGATTTGTATGTTTTTACTGAAAGTTTATTAAGCTTAGTACATCTAAGAGACTATGAAATTAGGAAAAGTAGCAATGTAGTTTTGCTAGTAGCATGGGAAGAATGTGTGGGGGCAGTATTATACCATGAGAAAGAAAGGAAGAGTCTTTACTTGTATTTGAGACTTTCAGAGCTGGTTTTTTTTCTCTTTTTCTTTTCCCTCTCTGCTATTCATTTTTCTGAAAACTCCCTGGGTCTGAACTTTGTGACAGTAACAAGCAGGAGGAGCAGATTTCAAAACAATCTGAGGTTTTCCATATTGTTCTTTCTTTGGCTTCATCGGGTAAATTCAAGCCAGTGGTAATAGATTTCATTTCAACTCATTCCTATTTTTAGCTAGTATATCTTTCAAAAAAATTTTTTGTTATGTGTTACTTGCATTTCAGTTTTGCATACCATCTTATCTTGTCAAAAGTAGCCCCAACAAGCAAACCCCTCTGATTCATATGTCCTAAGTGCATGGATTTACTGCGGCAGTTTGAACATTTTTAAATTAAAATATATCACTTGTTCTGAATGTATTGATTTACATTTGTATTGATTGATCTCTTTGTCAATATTAAGTAGAACAACTTTTTCAATAAGTTAAGAAAGATCTGGGAACACAGTGGATTTAGTGCGGATTGGTTTAAGTTTATATTTCTGAATGTTGCTTGTCTGCATGTTCTTACTCTTGCCCTTTATTCTCAATCATTGTTACAGGTATTTGTGTGTCCCCTAACTGAGAACTGTGAATTCATACAGAGTTGCAGTCGTTCAAATGTGACCCTTCTTAAGTTTTCTCTCTAAGTTTTCAACTCCTAATAAGTGCTTAAATATGAAAATTCTACCTAAGGTTAGGATTTTTTAATACCTAAAAATTAAAATGGGCTTCAGAGCTCTCAAATTTAATGGTAGTGTAATAGTAATAGATTCTCAAAATGACTGCTTTTACGGTACATGCTCTTGAGTAAAATGTTACAGTTCTATCCTTTTTTTCTTTTTTTTGAGATAATATAATTGTCCCTTTTATCCAATGCTTGTCATCAGCCAGCTGCTTAAGCAATAGTCATTTCTTTTAGAATATGTGTACAAGAGTTATCAATGCAAATAATCTTACTGCATCTCCCTTCTGTTCTCTTACACCTGGATGTTAAAGTACTTGATTTGTCCTAAGTAATTAAATTAACAAGTGTGTAGTAGTTGATGGACTACAGTGGCATCCTCTAACTTACTCTGTTAAAACTTTTGTCCATATCTCTATATCTGCTCAGCCTGTTCTGCTGATTGCTGATCTGAAGAACAGCTGAGATGTAAAGCTGGACACAACATTTGCTAGTGGAACATCTGGTGCAGATCAAGATAACATTGTGGATATGAGCTTTTTTTGTCTGTAAGTGTAGACTTGGGTCACGGTTAGTAAGTTCATGTGAATCTTTCCAAATGCCAGGTAGATCCACTTGGGGACTGACCAGTTCCCTAAAATCTGTTACGGTAACAGGTGAGGATATTTTTTCCTGATGAAAAAGAAACAAACAGTCGTTTTATTTTTACTTCAAAAAGGTCAAGAGTCTGGGTAGTGTCTGCTGCTATTAAACATGCACATTACTTAAGTTTTAATAGTAAATATTTATATTAATACTGTAATAATTTTTAATCTGAATATTTGCAGCAAGTTGAAAGAACAGATTATGATAGCAGCTACTTTGTTTTAGTGGAAATAGTATATTAAAGAAGGAATAAAGGGAAAATTGTAGAAACATTTTCATGGGCTGTTGAAAATCTTCTTTTCAGTGATGTTTGTCAATGAAGTTGTAGAGGAACTTTTGGAAATTGGATATGTAGTTTCTGTGTTCGGAGACACGCTGATAGTGATTGCCAGAGCCTTGTAGCAGTGGAACATCTAAGCATGCTGTGAGACCAGTGGTTTTTGCCCTGTACACAGGCAAGAAAAAATATACCAGAGATGCTTCATATGTGTAGAGATAAATAACCTAGGAAAAAATTCAACAGCTTTCTTTGTCTCTCAAAACCATGTTAATTTGAATTTCTAGGTACCTTATCTTTAGACTCTTGAATTGAAATGCATAGCTGGCACTGGATAACCTCTTCTGTGAGGTATAGTCTATGCTGTTGAGATATCTGGGTTTTTTCCAGTATAATGAATCTGTTTTCTCAAGGAGAGGGAGAGGGGTGTGTTACCCATTGTCATTTTCTAGTGGAAAGCCAGGTTTTTTTCTTGCCTTTTTAAGCTGTGTTTTTTGTGGAATTGAGGTGAGCTATCATCAGTTTTCTTTCTTTCTTCCTTCCTACCTCATTCCAATATCTTCAGAAATACCTAGTCAAATTCCTCCTGTCAAATTAAGACAACCCAATGAAATTTGCGAGTCATTCAGTGTTTATTAAATAGCCTAAGTTTCTTGAAAAGAAGTAGCCAGGCTGAGGTGACAAACTGAAATTTATTAACTCCCTTGAGGAAAGGCTTGTGGCATAAAGTCAGCATTAGAGAAACCTATGTGGGAGTAACCTTATACATGCTTCAGCACTTGATCAGTGTTCGTGCCTTCATTAGACTTCAAAGTCAGTTAAATGTCAGGTGTAAAGCCCCAGGAAGCCAGGTGGAGTTGCTTCTTTTGTGTCCAGTTTCCTTTATCTCTCTCCAGAATGCATCATGAACAGGTAGAGATAGTTAGAACAGAAACTCCAGCAGCACTGATTTTATTGATTTGCTGGCCAGCTCAGTTATGTTTAGTAACTAGTATCCCCTGTTATCCTTAATTATCTTAGACAATGTTATTTATATTTCAGTTCATTATATCTGAACTCTTTACCAATACAAACCATACTGATTTCTTTTTTTGGTGTGGCTAGATGTATGACTGTTGTGACCTCTGTCATACTTTAACTTTTGTCTAAATATTCTAAAAATGTTGTGTTTTCTTGTTTTAATAGTGTCTAAGGTTAAATTTCCCTAAGGTACTGATAAAAGATAATGCCAAGAAAATTCTTGGCAAATTTTCAAGAAGGGCAGGTCTCTTGAGTTCCAAGAATGATGGGTCAAGGAGGAAGCAGACATGTGCTTTTCTGGTAGTGCAAAATAAGAATTGGGACTCTTCTAAGTTTAGTCAAGTACAGCATGGAACAGAAAAGCCAGCATGCTAATTCTTTGAATTTGGACTGTATATAAAGTATATTGACATCTATTATCACTAATAAGTATTAAATAGAATTCAATGCATGCATCTTCATACTATCTTTTTTTATCACTCACTTGGAATTTTCATGTTTAGAAATTCATCAGTTTCATTCCTTCTAATTTCTTCTTAGGTTGTATTATGTCACCTGCTATTTTTGATGTTTATTTGGACCAAAAAAGCAAACTGAATAATACAGTGCTACTAAGTTGCTTGAATATATGTTTGTTTATTTGATTTGTATGGGGACAGAGTTCAAGATTTCAGTATTGCTGATCTTGGAGGAAAAAAACTATGTGAAAGCTGCATAACTCTATAGGAATTGAATACTTTGCTGGAAACGTTTTTCATTTAAAAATACTAGTAGTCAGGAGATAAATGTTTGATTCAAAGGAAAATTTGACACAATCTGTTCAGGAGATTTGCCATATTTGTCAGTCATAAGAAATCCTCATCTAAGTAAGAGGTCATCCTCAATAAGTACAAGCAACTAAAATTTATATTACTTCATCAGTACTTCATTATTAGTTTTCTTTTCACTGATTGTCTGATGTCCCTTCTCTTATGCTAAGGAAGTTGTGTGCCTATGAATTTGTACCATAGAAAGAAATCTTTTACTAAGTTTTTGTATATTGTTCTTCCACTTGCAAATGCACCCTTTACATGTTGAGTTTGTTTTTAAAAAGACGTTAATGATGATTGTAGTTGATAAAGCCAGGTTGCAGCCTGACAGCTGTTATCAGTCTAAATAATTAATCAGAATTCCTGGTCCACCCTTTTCCACATTACCCAGAGTACTTAAAGAGATTTACAAATAGGTTATAAAGTTAACTTCTTAAATGTCGAAAGTCCACTGACTTTGTGAAGAGTGCTACATTTAACTCAGAAAGTTTTATGGTTTCATTTATTACATTAAAATAGTTCTTAAGAAGTAAGAAAAATACCTCTAACATAATTTGTGTTACTTCATGGCATTCAGATAATTGAGGTTGGAGTTGTTAGTTAATGTCACATCATACTCTGCTTTAGTGGACTGCAATACCATATTTAGGTTTTGGTCTGGTTTTGTGATTGGCTGGAAGGCTAATGTATATGACTGTTACTTCAGGACACAATCAGAGTTATAGTACTGTATTCTGTAAAGCATATTCCTGCCCCATCTGGGGTTTTTTCAGGCTTTATGTAGGAAAAAAAACCAGAACAGCAATGCTAGCTGTATACTCTGTCATCTGCTTAATCCTTATCCCCTTCACATTGTCAATACTCATCTAATTCCACTTTAACAACAGTAATTGGCTGATGGAGTAGCAGATATAGATTTGTTTTCCTGATGACTCCTTGACTTTTTTCCTCTGGTAATACTAATAGAATTCCAAATCCTTACTGGTGTGATCATGTCATGAGTAGGTCAACAGTCATGTCAAGGTCCTATTGGAAACCTCATAGCCAACATCTTAATTTAGACTTAGCTATCTTTTTCTCTTGTATGTGCAATTGTAAGCAATTCTTTCAAGTATCACTCTCATTCCGTTATAACACAATTCACTTGATGCAAAGGGAAGCAGTTCTGCATGTGAATTGTTTACTGAATTGGAGTTGTTACACACAAATTCAGTAAGCCTCTTTCTGGGTGTGATGCATTATCTGAATTATGTCAAGAGCTTAAAGGAAACAAAATACTGCTTGTTTGCTCAGATTTTTGAAGCTCTTTCAGTTAATGAGAATTGAAATGGATATTTTGAGTTTCTCATATTTAAGGAAAATATGCCTGAAAATGTGAAATGTAAGGTCTCTGGAGTGGCTGACTTGATCATTGGTTTTTCCTGCCACCAGAAGGAAAAGCTCCTTGTTTCTTGCTTTTTTTTAACTCTATCCTAGCTCTTAACCCCATATCTTACCCTCTCCAGGTCATGTGGATTTCTCCCTTACATCTTGCTCTAGCTCAGAATTATAAGACCCATTTCTGAGCTGCGTCAATTCACCAAGATGGGGGCAGGGGGGAGGAACCCAGACTTCTCTTTTGAGGTTAGCTCTCTGATCTCTTTTTTAATGAACTGAAAGTGATCTGGAGAAGGTTGGAAACATCAACTCTGATGGGAATGTGAAGCTGACAGCAGGATGGAAAGCTGGATGCAGGATGGCACTTTTTAGCAGTAGTGAGAAATTTAGGACAGACTTTAGTTTTTTATTCTATGAGTTAAAACTGAGAAATAAGGCTCTGTGAAGTTGTTTGAAAACTTGTCTATGTTTGATGGGCTAATGATAGTCTTTCTCATCCTCATACAACTTACTTTGTCTTGTGTTACTTGAAACTTCATAATTATTTTTGGCACCAGTGTGTATCCAGTCTGGAAATGGGAAGTGTGCCTTGTTGCCTTTCATGGGCTTGAAGCAACAGTACAGAAGTTTTTGGTATTGACTTGAGTAAGAATGGAGTAGACTGCATATGCTCAAGCTGTCAGAAAAACCTGTAACAACTGATTAAACACCTTTTGTCTCTTAAAGCATGTCAGATTTAATTGAGTAGTTAAGAACCGGTTTTGGCAGAGACTTAATCTCACTTAGTCTTTTGGCTAACTGAATAGTACTCAATATTGAAAGGGTGCCTGCAGTCTCTTGATAGAGATTTATGCACTTGACCAAGTGCTTAAATTTTACAGGGAAACATTTAAATTCAAGTGCTTTGGTAGTCCTACATCAGAAGCAATGCCTATCTTGGGAATTGCCACTGTTAAATCAGCAAGGAATGTTAACCAGCCGGAGTCTACAACCTGAATGACTGCTTTCTCAAAACTCCCTCTTCTTATCCTTTGTCCAAAACCTTCACTTTAAGTTGTTGACCAATTTTAGTGAATTCAGCCATTAACACTTCTCTGTCTAATGTATTAGTTTGTCCTCTTAATGTTTCTGCATGAGTGATAGGTAGAAAGCAGAAAGAGGCAGAGATAAGAAGAAAACACCCAAAAGTGCATTTGCTGTTTAGCAGGGAATTTATTTTCAATAACAGATTTCTTGGTGCCAAGCCATGCAGGTCTTTGACTTCCACTACAGGTAGGTCCCCAAATTACTATGCTTTCTGAGAATCTGGTCCAAAATATTGAATGTGCTTACAGAAACATTCTTTTAGTCTAAAAAACAAATATGCTCTGCTATAAGTAAAAATGCATAGTATTTACTGAAATCTTGTTTATATTGATCTGTTGCTTCTGGAAAAAGAAGCCCAGAGACCATTAAAGTAGTAATCCACATTTATCATAGAATTTTGGTTGGAAAAGACCCTTGGGATTATCGAGTCCAACCATCTACCCTATTCTGCAGGTTCTCCCCTACTTCACATCCCCCAACACCACCTCTAAACGACTCTTAACCATGTCCAGGAACGGTGACTCAACCACCTCCCTGGGCAGCCTATTCCAATGCCCAACCACTCTTTCTGTGAAAAATTCTTTCCTAAGGTTCAGCTCCTACCCTGTTGGAGCTTGAAGCCATTCCCCCTTGTTCTGTCAGTAATTACCTGTGAGAAGAGACCAGCACCAACCTCTCTACAGTGTCCTTTCAAGTAGTTGTAGAGAGCGATGAGGTCTCCCCTCAGCCTCCTCTTCCTCAACCTAAACAGCCCCAGCTCCTTCAACCGCTCTTCATACAACACGTTGCATTTTTCCCCCTGTTCTTGCTTCAGTTACAGAAACAGTAGTTCATCTGTAGTTTTAGAAACACGGACTGCTTAAATATCTAAATTTGCAAGATATCATGTTATGTTAAATTCTTATATTGAATTATTTTCACTTGATAATGTATGTGTAGTAACATTAATACTTAAAGTATTAACAGGTGGAACTTCAAAATTTTTTTGTCTATCCAATAAAAAGATATAATTCTATTCATTGTCCCAGCAAGGTAATTCTTGTAAGCAGTGTAAGTTTAGTTTTAATAGACCATTGCTGCCTCAAGGAAACATGCCAGCTTTCTAGTGTAGACATGCACAAATATTGTGTAATAATAGAGCATTGTTTTCTGTGTACAATGAGCATATTATGTACTGGTTTAGAGGGAGTCACTGAATTCAGTTCCCCATTTAAGGAAGAATTTGAAATATTTTAGTTGAAATACTTCATTTTTCTTAAACTTGCCTGTATCCTTCCATGTTACTGTTTCCTATATTAATAATATATAACAATATACAATATATAATTATATGTAATAATAATATATATAGTAATATACAATATATAATTATATATAATAATATAATATTAATAATATAGCTATTTATCAGATTGGGGTATGAATATGGGGACTAAAGAGAAACTGAAGTACCTCAGAAATACTTATTATTCACCTGAAACCCAAAGCAATCTTTTCCAAGGAACAAAGATCTGGATGTGACTGTGATACAGTTTTAACTGAAAAATGTTTTACTAGCTGCTTTCACCATCAGCACAACAGTCTCGATTCAGTCACGTATTTTTCCTCTCATTAATTGTTTTGTCTGGAAGGCAAAATACATTGTGTTTTTCTAACTAGCTGAGATTTCAGATTTGAGGTAATGTCTTATTTCAGTTCAAGATGAAGACAGCTGAACAATGGGAGAGGTTGCCCAGAAGGGTGTGCAGTTCAAGACCCAAATGAATAAAGCCTTGAATAACCTGGTGTAACCTCACATCTGAGGAGCATTGGACTAGAGACTTTCTGATGTCTCTTCCCACCTGAATTATTAAGTGATTCCAGCCAGTGATCTCATCCTATTATATTGGGAACTACCATACCATATCTCTCTGATTATGTTTTCTTTTTAATATGCATTCAACTCCCTTATTAAATTAATTTTATCCAGCCAGTTGTCATATGGACAAGTGAATGTAACTGGATATCCAAGAAAGTGACCAAAACCATTTCTAATACATATGTCTATTTCCTCATTACAACAAAGCCAATAAATTAATATGTATTTTTAAAGGTTAGCCTTTGTTTTATTATAAAATGATCATCTTCTATATATTCTATGAAATATTTTTAATAGACATGAGGTCCGTAAAGTTATTATGAAATGTTGTTTCAAATTATAAAATTAGTTAAGACTTTTTGACTTAATAATGCCAATAGTATGAAAAAAAAGAGTACTTTCACTATGATGATTCATCTACACTTATTTACTTATGTCATTCTTCAGGGAAATGTTTGGTTTTTTCTCTTAATATATTTCTAAATTTTCTTGTGGTTTAGCTTGTTGGCTTTTGTATTCTATTTCCATCTTTCTTGTTCAAGGTAAAATAGGTTAAGTCAGCAGTTTGGCCTTTGTTTCGATACAGAACCTTGTGAAGTTGAGTATCACATACTTGTACTTGGTTTCAGTTGTTCTCAGAGTAATAGATACTTTCTAAATGTAAAAAAAAACCCTACTGTCTCTACCACAAGGAGATAAAAACATACATGCCAGGAGATTGAGGGAAATAGTATAGTAGGGTATTTGACTGTTGGCTGGTAAATAAGAATAAGCTGATTTTTTTTTTTTTTTTAATTAACTTGTCAGTATAAATCAGATGGATTTCCCATGGGCAGCCTGGCAGATGAGGGTCTTCCAAAGGGAATTAACTGGACGAAGGGTGAAAGCTGTATAGACGGGTTCATGAAAAATGTTCTGTGCACAAGAGACAGGAAGAAGTCAAAGAATTGGTAATGCTAGGAGCGCTAAAAGAAAAACGCAAACAAACAAAACCAAAAAAAAAACCACACTGACATTGCAGAATCTGGCCTCTGTGACAGAAGAGGAGGAGATTGCCTGAAAGAAAATGGAAATGTGTGTGGGGCATGAAAAGTTATGGAAGGCTGGAATTAGATTTTTGTGATATTTGTGCTGGAATTCAAATAATCCTATAAACTCGAGTCGGAAACCTGAACTTACACGTAGGATGAGAATAGCAGGCAAAGAGAAAGACTGGGTCCTCAACATCACTACTGATCACAGTTTTCTAGGGTTATTAAAAGATTTTGGAAATAGGATCAAGGAACATGTCATTTGCGTTTTGTTTTATTCTTTTAGAACTTTATTATAATTAAACTGTCTCTGAAGTGTATGGGTGAGGTTTCAGGGAAGGAGCTGGGTTCTGGGTTAGATGAAAGCTAACAAATAGAAGATATGCATATTTGATAACAATCAACACTGATATTTTGCACTGCAGAAACTCACCTACCTCTTAGTTTTTCAGGCTGCAGAGCTAAACATCCTCTAAGTACATATCTAGTTTGGTGTAAACCCAGCAGATGCTTTGAGTAGTTGCTGAAGGAGGAGCCCCTCCATTAGATTCTGCTGCAACAGAAATGGGCTGACACGCTAAAGAGAATTCCGAGGGTGTTGTTGAAATTACTTCCCATTTCAATCAGGCAGAGCCCAGCACACAGGAAGACTCAGAGTTTCTCCAAGGATTTCTACATCAGAGACAGTTCAAGGAGAATGGGTGTTTAGAGCTCTCTGTCATAGTGAAGTCCAGATTCCTGTATGATGTGCACAGCCATGCTTTATTAATTGCATTGGAGATGGTGACTAACAGTAGTGAAGGAGCTGATTCTATGGAAGTTATTTCATAGGGTCTAACTTTTAAAAATTTAATTTTGGAGCTTTCACTCTTAATTTAAGCACTTGTGTAGACAGTGGGACTTTTAAAGAGTGTTCCAGAGCACTAATGTTTGCTGTATGTTTCAACAATTTCTTTTCCCTTCTCTTGTTGCCATTCTAACCCTAACAGACTTCTCTCTGTTGGTAGAGGTTCTGCATTCTGTATACGAGTATTCTGAGTAAGGATATAAGATATAACCCACGTGTAATAAAATAATACCATTTGTTTTACATATTAAGATACCAGCATGACTAAGACAGTTTAATTTTCAATGTACTTTTTTTCAGTTATTGTAGTAAAAGTTTCTGTGAAGTTGAGCCTCTTATTGAGTGAGTTTTGGAGCTCACTTCACTTCTTTGCTTGCTTGAACTTCAATTCCATATTTCCTTTGAAATTCCTGTCTGTGCTTTCATACTGTCACAACACTATTCTCTTTTCAAGCCTGATTTTTATGGTGGTATAATTAACAGACAGAGTATGTTGATACAAAAAAAGACATCTACTGGTTTTGACACAGAGAATTAATTATGAAATAAAAGGCAGATTTGTGCTCAGGGTAGAATTAGCCTAGCAGTTCAAAATATAAACAGTCACCTTGGAATCATGTAACAAAAAGTGACACCCTTTCTTTTACTATAGGCTAAATATATCTTACGAACTTTACTTAGATAAATCATCTTTGCGTCAGTTCTATCTGTTATTCTATTTAATTAATTTGGAAAATATTTGTTGCTTTCCTTTGACAAGCACAGAATTCATGTTTGTTAAATACTTTTAAAATAATGTTATGCTTTTTGAAGTGGTTTAGATTATTATCAGGGGGATTGTTCATTCTTACTAGAAAAAGGTGACATTCAGCACATTGTTGATAGCCAATTTTAAATGAAGCAAAGTTTCAAAAGAGTATCTATAATACTGTTTTTCAAACCCTTTAATTAGTTTTTGCATGGCATATCCTATACAAAGTGCTAGCACAGTATTTTGCTCTTGTTCCTTGCAAGTGAACACAATTTGAATGCCTTTAATGCAACTTTCCTTATTTTATGGCAACAAAGACTGCCCCAAGTACCTCATGCTGGTTAATGCAGAAAAACATTGTGTTAGCACCTTAATCTTGAGTGCACAAAGAACTACTGGAGGGTAAGAGGAGGGCATCTGTTGGATAAGCTTTCAATATGATGGGAATGATAACAGACCTACAACTGGTGCAAAAAACAGCTCATCTTTTACAGTGTGTGATTAAAACTTATGCATATCTTTTTTGCGATGCAGGGGGGAATATTTCCTAAGTAGACAAAGAGTGCATCTACTCTTGAGAAACCTGGCTGTTCTGAGCTGGCATAATCTCTACGATCTGAAGTGACCACTTCAAGTTTCTAGGCCTTTGTGTTCTGGGTGGGTTATTTTTGTGATGGATTGTCACGTTAGATGAACAATCCTCTGCTACCTCTTCTTCTAGGTATTTGGCAGCACGATAGTAGTTGTAGTAGTTCTTAGACTTATAGTACGGGAAGAGCAAGAAGTTATAAGTCATCTTGGAGTTTTGCATAACTAATGAAAAAGCTTTTATTACAGTGAAGGAGCGATTATGAGGAAGAAGATGAAGATGCTGAGAAATTGGCTTTGGAAATCAGTAATTAATTTTGTCATTTCCACATGAATAACGTAGAACAGATAGAACTTGTGCATTTTCAACTTCCAGTGTAATTGAAATTTCGGTGCAGATTGGACCTTCCTTTAAAAGATGGGGGTTTTTAAAGATTTTAAAAAAGATTTGAAACTATTGATGTTGGTTTCAGAAAAGGCTTTAGGAATTGTGTACATTATAGTGATGACTAGCAATTAAAATATTTACAAAACAGTATGTAATAGTATGTAAACACTTTCCTAGACCACAAAGTACGGTAATTTTCAGACATTTATGCTACCTTCTGCTTAGCTGGCAGTGAAGCCACCAGCAGGTGACTGTTGTTTATTCTTCATATTTAGCAAAACTACATGTAGAGTTAGCTGATTGCTGCCAGGAAGGGTAGTTTTAGGTTTTGTACACAAATGTTTAGTACATGCACTAAGGAGCTCTTCAGAGCTCTACTCAAGCATTAAATATTTCTATGAGCTGGCAAGCATTAAGGTGAGATTACAAGTTTTAAGTTAGCATACGTCCAAGTTTGTGGGAAGTTAATTCTCACTTACAGTCCCTTGCTTAGTATCATTTGAGAAGTTGCATGCCTAAAACCAAAATAACCCTGTGTGTGCACATTTTCTGAACATTAACAGGCAGATGTGACAATCTAGGTTTAAGTCTTTGGGTCTCAGTTTTATGAACAAACTTGTTCTATTTAATAATGCTTCTGTTACGCAACTTATATCACGTTTTTAGTTACCAATGCTGGTGAAGTTTCATTTAGATTTGTAGTAGTTACATGTATATTCATATATTTTTTCATAAAACAAAGGAAATTGCAGCTTTTGATGTCAACTGAAGGAATGAAATGAACGGGCTATAGAATCAGTTCCTTGCTCATTAAATCCAAAAACACCTGCTGTATTATTATTTGGCTGTACACCAAAAAAAAAATGGTTTAGTTAAAACTGGGGATGGGGGGAGATTGTTTAATCAAATTTATACAGCTTTCTGAAAGTTACTGGAGTTAAAGTAGTTGATGATGTAATGTATGAAGTCAAAGAGTATTTTGCTGTGCTGGAGAAAACTAATGGAAACATTCACTTGGGGTAAGACAAATGGTATTAAATGAGAAAACACACCATGAATTGCAAATGGAGCTGAGTTAATTTGTTGCTACAGTAGTGTTGCCCTACTGTTAAATGAAGGCTGTGTAATTATCTTGCTGGCAGAGATAATGTCAAAACCTCATTTCTCCTTACATGCCTCATTTTTACATGAGGGCTAATTGAGCTGCAAGGTGACAACTGATTATATATGGCTATCATCAGGTCCTCTTGCTCAATTTGCAAATAATGTTATCTTTTTTTAAGTGATGATTTTTATCACATGTCAAATTAAGACATTAAAAAAAACTTTTTAATGCTATTTTAGTAATTTGTAGCATTGCATTTGTCACCATTTTATTTCTATTTTTCAGCATTAATTAATTTTTCCTCTAAGATTCTTGACATCCATTTACTTGCCATCCTTTTACTGAAAGCACAGACACATGGATTAGTCAATTTGCTTCATGCCTCGTAATAATTATGAATGAAAGATCACTTTATAACCCAAAATGTATTAAGTTTTCTTTGACTTTTCTGTTTAGTTTCTTGTTTATTGGAAATGCCTCTGGATGATTGTTGTTAAGAGATATCTGATTTAATAAATACCTAGACTTAAAGCTATTCCTTATGCACACGGAAGCCCAAGGGTGCTGTTTCCAATAAAAGCATTCGCTCTGTACCTGTTGATTTCATGAATATGAAGGGACCACTTTGTTAATGCAGAACTAAAGGCTAATTGGCCTGATGCTTTTTCTTGGTCTGTTTGATCTCCACTTTAATCATTGATGCAGTGCAGTCTCTTTTGAAGATCTAGCTACATTCACAAAAACTAAACTAAAAACAGTTAATTTTGTATTTGGCTACGTTCCACTAATGTAAAGGAGCAACCTGGATTTCCATATTCTTGCCCAAGATTATGGAGATACAAAAGTAATGGCTGAGACAAGCTGTAAGAACATGCTTGGAAAAAGAAGTTTTTAAAGTCTGTCAATAAACCTGAAAAAAGCATAAGTTTCCTAAGCTATTTGGGAATACTATTCATGAAGTATACGTAATATATTTGACACAATCTATTCTGAAATCATCTTAATATATTGACTACATTTTCCCCTTCCAGTTACAACTTGAATTTAAGTGGAACCTGGGAAGTTTGATACCTTTGTAATAACTGTTTTGTGTTTCATAATACTTGGACTCTTACCAGGGGGTTGACTGCAACCTAAATGGCATTTTAAAAAAACAAATTTAAAATGGGAAAATATTTTTAATTTTAAAATTAAGAAATAGTCTCAGCCCAGTTCATGCTGCATTAAATGCATTTCAAACACAAACCATCATGACCTGTAACTAATTGAAGTTTAATAACATCAGACCTTTGCTAAACCCCTATACTTATTCAGAAGCTTTCATTCTCAGATCTTCTATTAATTTTAAGTATGTATTTCTATATTTTTAAGTAGATTTACTTCTTCATCGAACATGGTAGAGTTCAGCCCTGACTTGGACTTTTAAATAAGTGAAATAATGATGCAAGACTGTTTAAGTAAGCAGTCTCCTATTTTACTTTTCATTAGGCAATATCAGAATAAAGGTTTGCTTTGCGGTGAAAAACCTGAAAGGTGCTTCAATATTTTCTTATACTGATACACTTTTCCTTACTGTTTGTATCTTGTAGGTAGTGTGTCAAAGATACCTGTCTTTATTGGAAACCTCATGACCGCAACCTTAAATCTTTCTAGTTTATTAGATAATTCTGCATTTGGAAATTAAATGGCGCTGCTTTAAAAAAGAAATTACTCCAAGACAATTTTCTGTCTCTCGCTTGTCTGACGTGGGGGGTGGAATATCAGAGAGCTTCTCCTGGATGAAAGGAGTTACTTGAAAGTGAAATGTGCAAATCTGTCAGTGATATTTTAATAATGCTGGGTCATGTTGAGTTCTGAATAATTTAATCATTTGGTGTATGTTTGCACTTCTGTATGAGACTTTGTTGGAAAATACCTTTTTAATGACTGACTTGAATCCTGAACTATTTTTTTAATAACCTCAGTGTTCATGTGATAGTTCTATTAATCTGAGAGTGTGTATAGTAAGTTTGTACTTATTAAATTCTTCATAAATACAACACAATTCTCCCTCATGCAATATAGCTAACATAGGAACTGAAAAGGTACTGCTGATCTGGCAATACCACAAAACTTATTTTCTTGGGTTTAAGCAGCATATGTAACCATTAACCAGATCAGACTTACATTTTATTATTATTTTTTGAAAGCTGCACCTATTGAATGACTTATAGATAGAAGCATTTCTATGTTGACTTAGTACTTAGTGTGAGGTCCTAGTTAACCCTCTTTACCGATGACCTTCAGCCCAGCTTAAGCCTGAACAGAATTTTAATTTTTTTTTCGTTCATCAAGCCACTTGACAAAAACCTTGACTTGTTCCTTCCTGTTTTGAATGACTGCCTGTAATGAACAACAGAAGTATTACTCTGTTTTCATATATTGAGTTTTAGGGGGTTTAGGATATTATGGATGTTAAAGAAATTAGCAGGTTTTCTTAATAATATGTCCTCAATTGCTAATAGAAGATTAATCCATGCTTCCAAGATTTTCACTTTAGATAATGGTAATTGTTCTAATAATGACAAAAGAAGTGAGTATGGAGAGTATTATGGTAACACCAGAAGATATTTCAGTAAGTAGTGGGAACAGAGAAGCTGACAAGGAATCAGTGTTGTTCTTTCAAGACAGCATTTATCTCCTCGAATATTTACAAATACTAAGGAAACGTTCAGCAATGAATAACCAATTCCCACATTTAAAATATTTATGCAGTAAGAAACCCATGGTAAAAGTAAATGATTCTTTGCATGGAATTATTTTCTTAGGCTATTTTTTTTGTTTTGTTTAACATTAGCACATTGCACATTATGTTGTTTTGTACCCTTAAGAAAGCCTGTCAGAAAAAGATTAAAATCTATTAATTCTTTATAGATACATAAAATAAATATTAGTGTACAAATACAAAAGTTACAACATCTGCTCACTGGAGTTACACCTACACTGGTGCAGATGTAAAATTTTATTATGATGTTAAAGAACTAGAACTTCAGGGATGCTCTGAAGAATGTATTTACCATAACTACAAACAAAATCTGGCATTCAAAAACATCCAAGATAGTGGTTCCAAACATACCGGGAGTAACATCAGTAGTATTTGCTGTAGATGCTTGTGAGGACTTGCATTGCTCTGTGGATGTTGAGCTGCCCTAGCTGGTGACCTCATAATTTCCAAAAGCAGGTGGAGGTGGCAATTATAGCTATGGCCACTATCTTGAACCTTCCATAGTAGGTGATGAATTATAAATGGCTAGACCTGGTGCACAACAATAAACTCAAATAAATCTTCAGGGTGTAATAATGACAAGACTGAAAGACTGGCAGTTATAACAAGGCTGCCGTTGTCACCCACTTTACTGTAGCCTTGATATCCATCATTATCAGCTGGAGCTAGCTCAAGAGTCCGACAAGAAGGTCTGAAGAAGGATGAGTTGTTTGCGCTGAAGCGTCCAGTAGGTCCCATCTGGCAGAGAGTAAATGGGATTTTTTTGCCTGTTCACTGGGCCAGAGCTGTCCATCATTTTGGGCAGATATCTGATCACTTCATGCTGTGGGACAATATGGCTTTGTGCTGTTTGGTACAGCAATGGCAATTAAAATAACTAAATTTTTCATTTATTTCAAGCTTCTGTTTTATCTTAGCCAAAGGTGGTCCTAAGAAGTAATCTTTACGTTAAGAGATTTTTTATTTCTTTGAGTCAGGAAGTCAAGTTAGACCAGTCAGTGCTAAGTTACTGAAAACCTGAAGGTGGTAACACAAAAAGATTTAAAAATACATGCACAATGGAGGGGTTTTGTCTGTGATTTCCCACTACCATTCTTTAGACTAGATGAAAATATCAAAATAGAACAGAGAAATTGGCAAAAATGTCATAAATGCTACTATAGAAGTAGAAGGCTTGCATAGCCCCTAGCAAGTTTCTTGTAATTGCTATAAATCCTAATTGCCTTAATGCATCTTAACTTGATACTTTTCGCTGTTAAGTATGACTCTTCTGGGTTTACATCGCATGTGTAGCTTTCAAATGTATTTATCAGACAAGCATGAAGGATTTTTCCAAAAAATGCTGTAGACCAGAAATACAAACGGGAAAACTGAATATGCTTAGTTTAACACGGCAGCTTATCTAATATTCGTTTGATCTTTAGACTTTTCAATGAGATCACAGGATTAATCAACATAACATGTTAATCAGCGAATCCCAGGTTGATTCCCCCCCTTAGAGGTATATCACTTCTTCAAGAAGACAATTGAGTTTATTGAATATTAATTTATAAAGTCAATATAATCGCACTTTGTAAATTTGTTTTGTACTTCTGTTTTGAGATACTTATTGCAAGAAAAAAAAAATCCCGTCAGATGTCATCATTTGGAAATGAAGGTGATTTTATTAGAGGTTAGAATTTTATAGTGTCTAAATAGCAAGCTGCTTAACAGCAATTTCTTCTGTAAAGCTGTCTTATTTTGTATTCAGGGTGGATTCTTACAAAGTGTAATCCCGGCTTTGAAAGATTCAAAGTTGTGAAGTGATGCATTATATATATGTTAGTCAGGTCTTCCTTTAATTTTAAGAGTATTAAGTGCAATGGGGGAATATTATTCTAGATTGTATGTTCTTTTGTTTATATTTCAAAAGTGTTACATTTTATACATGCCTCAGCTGTGTGATAATAGTTGTTTTGCAAACATTTTAATGTCTATGATGATTAAAAGTCTTTTGAGATTTCCTTTCTTCCATAATGCAGGTTCAATAGCTGATGTCCAGGCCAACTGACATACCATCATTCATTTTTTCTTTATTTCATAATAAATCATGAAGCCTGAAGGCATGAGACCCATGCAGATTTCTCTGCATTTTAGTGTCTTGATGGAATAATAACTTCAAAATTTAAAATAGCGGCGTATTGTATTCTATCTCTATAGACTTCACTTGAAACAGCAGTAGCCACATGAAAATATGTCAAGAACACTCTTTTCTCACATTGGAATTTAGGCAATTTGTTTTCAGCCAGAGAACTCTTTCTAACCTATTTTTGGAGCCCCTCTGTGGCCTGACCATACGTTCTAACATAATTTATGGTGGCACGGTAACATATGGACTTTTCATCATTGTCCAGCTGAAATCCTCTGTTGGACATGGATGCTACCCCCATATGTAAGCTCCCAAGGCAGGTGTTTTGGAGTACTATTCAGTTTTGTATAAGATGAATTTGTCAGTGCATCCAGCATGGTGTCAGGGTTGTTCTGTGCTTTTTCTTTTTAACAGTAGTAAGATTTTTTTGGTTTGTTTCTATTCTATCTGCAAATCATCCATTAAATTTGGAATTATTTTTTTTAACAAATAAGTTAAATGCTGATTATCATGTTGCAATGGATCTTAAGACCACCTAACAAACCATGGAGCTTCAGGTTCTCATAGGGCTGAGCAATACACAAATAGAAAGTAAGAGTAATCCTAGACCCAGCAAAAGTTACAGTTTTAAATACCTAGAACAGTAGAAGCAGGAAGCAAAAAAGATTATCTCACAAGTATTGATAGCTTTTGACTGAAACTATAGTGTTTGTAAGGGGTATGGTTCTTTCTATTACTTTTTGCAGGATTGTTTTGGATTTGAGGGCATGAATTAGAGGAAGAGGGAAGACATCAAGGGACTAGTGTGGGAAAAAACAAAGGAAGGGCTGTAGGATGGGAAGAATTTGGAGTCGAGTCACTGAATATAAGTTGGAAGAAAAAGGAAAAAATTTAGCTGCTTTTCTTCCCTGTTAGAACTGATGTAGCAAATAGTATGCAGGTGGTGGTAAGAATTTTGTGATAGCAACTGGGAACTGTGAAGTGATATAAATATTAATAGTTACATAATGTTATTAATGTGTCTAACTTAAAAAAAAAAAGTTATAAAAATGCTTTCTCTTATGCTTGTGCTTCCTCAAGTCTGTACATGACCAAACTGAAGCACTGAAAGATATTAAAAATAATTTGTATTTGAAGAAAGAGAGTTCTCTTCATTCCCTTTTTTTTTCTTTTCAATGTCTTAATTTTCTATACCTTCTAAAACTTAATTGCAATACTTAGAAGATGAAGTAGAATTTTTTTTAGCAGTCTCTTTTCAAAAGATGGCTTTCTTTTTGTTGAGTATTGACTGACCCCTTTACTACTAAGAAGATAGCAGGACTCAAAAGATGTAAAAGTCTACAGACTATATGTCCATAAATATTTTGTTGGTTTCTGATTGATAGAGAAAAATAGAAAATATATTTAAATACTTGAAAATACTATTTAATTATTTAAAGTAACAATTAAAAAAAAAAAAAAATTCTTTTCCCTAGTGTCATAGTCAGCACATGTGCATTGCAACATCAGGCCAAAAGTTGCACACTGAAATGCACAGAATTAGCAAATATGACTGAAACCCAGTTTTCCTTACAGAGCTTAGGCATTTGAGACAGGGTTGTAGGCAGGTTCCTTTCCTGGCACAAAATTTAGATTTCAGAGCTCTCTTATGATGAAGGGTGCCTAAAGCTGCATAGGCATCCTGTGAAACAATGCTGCTGGTGGTGGCAAAAACATCATCTTTGCATAACTTTTAACCATCTGTCATGCTGAACAGAGTAAGTGTAAGCTCTAGGTTCATTGCCCATCTCTGCTAGCAAAATTCTTTAACCTGCATCTTTCATCTCAGCCAACAGTCGCTGTAACAACTAGTTTTTGTAATGCTGGGGGGTGTCCTGTTCTGTCTTGTGGTTGATGATGTGTCGCTGAACAGAATGGAAATAGGACTTGTGGGCCAGAAGCAAAGCACGCAAGAAGGTAGACTGTTGGTTGAACTCCTAGATTCCCTTCTGAAATTTCTTCTATGACCGTCTGTTATAATGTGTGAATCTACATCCAGGACTGTTTATACATAATTTAATTTATCCTTCATAAAAAAAAAAAAAAGCTTTTTTAAGAAATTCCCATGTTCTCTTCCAGCTACGCTTTGAGCACACTTCATACGTAATTTGACAAAGAAAAGTAGTCTGGATTAATAGCTTTAAAGGCGTTTCAAGCTTTCCTATAGCTAGTGCTCTGATAACTCTCCACCTGCTTCAGTTTGGTTATATGGCCAGTTTTTCTCTTTTAAAAAAATAAAACAAAATCCAAACAAAACCCCAACACAAACAGAAACATCCCCAGTAATACTTTTTAATTAATTTGGCATCAGAAATATGAGCTATAGTACTGTTTATTAATTGAATTAGTGAATGCACTTTGTGATGAAGTTGTCTTGTTAATATTGTGGAACTCTCTTGAAAAATCTAGACTAGTTTAATTACAAAGCTCAGGCTCTTAACTCAGATATCATTACAGATAGATTTAATTATATGGCTGCTTTGTCATTTCTACTGTTTGCATTTGCAGACAGTTTATTCGTGAGGAAAAACATTCCATCATTTAAATTTGTGATATGAACTGATTATTTGGATGTAATCCACCAGATAAATTGCGGATTTCTGCTTTAAGAGATTCTGGAATCTCTTAAAGTGGCCTTTCATCATGTCAGAGCAAAGTTTTTAGAAAGCCTGTTTAATTACACATGATAATTGTATAATTGCACATCTTAATTATTATATTTCTTTCTTAGCAAGTTATATGTATTTGCACTAATTACACTGCCAAAATGTTTAATTACTAAATTATAGTTGCATATTGGGCAGGGTGGGGGGTGATTTTAGTCTGCCAGCTGAAAGCTAGTTTGTAGCTAGCATTCTACCACCATAGTTTATACATAAAACCCCAGTAGTTTTGACATAAAAAATATGATATACTATTGGGGTGGTCTCAGTTTGAACAGAAATAACAAAGTGGTTGTCTGAGATAAATATTGATGATGATATAGCTAAAGACAGGATAGAGACATACCAGCAGATGGAATAGTAGAAAGAATATAATATACAGTATTGGTCTTTAATTATTATAGCAAAGCACAAATAAAATGTTTTTATAATAAGAAATTATCCATAACTAGTCTTTATTTCCATCTCACACAGTTACATCTCACCCCTAATATTCCAATATCGCATCTGAGATATCATTATTTTATTTATTTAATATATATGACTCTCCCTTATTTAATCACTGTAGAGAATGCTCACAGCCTTTGTCGTATCAGTCAGAAGTGTGTGTCAGCTTTGACTTACCTTTCTTTCTAAATTGTGTTATTTGTCTGTCTTGCTAAGAAGCAGCCTTTCTTTTTCTGCTGTTCTGCACAGCTTTAAATTTTTCTCAGGCTCCCATCTTTCAGTATTTTCAGTTTCTTGCCTAGCCTTGATAAAATTTTTCTTGCATGTTTTTATCCATTTAGAATGGAGTTACAAAGCTTGCTTTCCTAGCTGAAGGTCTTGGCAGTATCATCCTTCCACTGCCTTCCTTTTCCCAATTTTTTTCAAACTTAAGGTGCTTTTCTTAGGATCCTTCCAGATTTATTTTAGTAGCTAACAATCCAGTGCAGCAAGGTATATGAGTTAAAAATGCAGTTTAAGAGCACACCTTGCTTTTGGGGAATTTATATGTGGGCTTTTTCTCTTCTTGTGCCATGTAGCTCTGTGTGCAAAGTGCTAAGATTACAATTTCATCTTGCTGCCTTTTGTTTCTTCAAATACCTCCAATATGAATGCAGTCAAACCATCACCTGAACACCAAAAGCAGTTCTGATATCATAATGTGATCTTCAGTCGTACTTACTAGCTTGTATTGTCACTTACATTCTGTTTCAAAACCACAGAGTCAGTTCTTGGTTACTTTTCTATAAAGCCTCTATCCTTGGGGACTCCCTATGCATTTTGCTCCAGTGGCCTGTGATCTTACCCTAGGAAAGTTGTTTTTCTCTTCTTTAATCTAAATCTACCTTATTCCCATCTTGAGTTTCTTACTCTAATAATCATAGATGACAATTTATGTGCTTTTTTTTGTATAGTAACTTGCTGTCTTGAAGGCCTGTGTGTCATGTTTTCCCTCTATCTTCTTCACACTAAGCCAGCAGTATGGTGTCTAAGTGAGTTAAAGTATAAGGAACCAAAGTCCTACCACCGCTGTTCAATCGGTGTGTTCCCAGAAGGTGGCCTCTTCATGAGATTATCAGTTGTTTTGCAGCAAGCAGCTTCCTCTGCTTTTTCTAAGAAACAGCAGTGAAAGACCGGAGAAAGCTCTCACTGTGCCAGTTTTACAAATGTCAGTCCATCCCCTTGAACGGAGTTTTGATAAAGCAGTATTTTCTGAGGAGGGGAAATGAGAGTTTAATGAAGTAATTCAGAATCACCAAAAAGCAGCAGCCTTTTTAAAAAGGACAGCTTGAGAGCTGTGAAAAATGATTTGCCTATACTTGCCACAGTAGCCACTTTTATATTGCCTGCGTGCTAGCTGCTGTGACTTGCTGTTTGTTGGGTTGGTTTTTTTCCAGTTTTGCGTTTTTAGCTTTTTGCTGTTTAGTATCTTCATCAGACTCCTGTGGAGTGCCACAGGAACATGTCTGTTGGAAGAAGATTCCCGGTATATAATTATTTCTGAAGAACATCAGCTGTGTTTTTAATTCATTATATATATACTAGGTGGTGTATTGATTTTTTACTAATGATAACTTTTAATAGACCTGTCATGCAGTATCAAGTCAGATTCTTTAGAGAATTCTTCAGGCTTAGATGTACTTCATAACCCCTGTGTGATGCAGCAAGTGTATTCACCTTAAAACAGTTGTGTTATCTCAGTTGATGAGACTTAAGATGTTCTTCCAAGCATGCCAAGAGGATCACTGACAAGTACTCTGTTTATTACGGAAGAGATGGTATCTTGAACCAAAACCAAGCAATAAGCCTTACTTATTTTTCATGAACACCATGCAATACCACTAAAGCTTCTGTGTGATGGTATGTTTACATAGTTTGTGTAACTAATGCTGAAGTGAATTTGGAGTAAGACAAAGAGGAGTTGGGATTTTTGCCAAGGAGATATGTATGTGTCCTGTGAGAATAGGAAACTTGTGAATAGGGAAAATTAGCAAATAATTTTATTTATCTCTCAACTGCCCTGATAGTGGGATCCTCAGTTGCTATTTCCATGGATGAACTCTAGGTCCTTCCTGTGCGGTCATTGCTGACAGTTGCTTAATCTTAGTTTTCCTTAAATAGTATTATTTCCTCAAGAAGTATTCTTTGCTTTTCAATTAGAGTACTTTTTGTCTAGTAATTTTTTTGTTCATAAGAGATGTGACATATTGTACTTGTAAATAATACTTTCACAAAAGAGAATCTTCCTTATTAAAAAAGACACCAAAACACTTGTACACACTTTGTGCACAAACATTTTCATTTTTCCTTTTCTTCACAGCTGAAGTAACACTAATATATGAAACAATAAAATTCTCAATATATGAGATCTCTGTTAAATTAACAAGTTTTTATCAAGGCTCTATTTTTGTGGAAGGTACAAATCCAAAGTAGAATATTAGAAAAACGTTGGGAGACTGTTCAGAAACATTGTGCTTTAATTTATAATGTATAATCTATACATACTGTATAAACTATATAAAGAATCGAGCAATCATGTCTTTCAGTGTTATCTATTGCCATCATTCCCCATGCATTGAGGCTCTCACTATAGCTATTACTATAAAACGTTCCCTAAGTACATAAAGGCTCTAATCGTTAAGATTTTTATTACCAGCCACACATACAGAGCTGCAAATTGCCTTGTTTTAGATTTATTATGTATTACTCTAGAAATTCTATAAAGATCAAAAGAACTGATTACAATGTTGACCTTTGCATTAACTCATCTGAATTTAAATTCAAGTGTTTGATTTGGGAAAATAAGTCCATTTATCATAGGTCTGCTACTGAGGGGATTGTGCAGCCCTGATTGGGAGTGCTGAGACCAAATTTATTTATTGAGCGTGGGCTTGAAAATTGTTTGTAGGACAAGAGGAACAAAAGTTTGACCTGCCATTGTGTTGCACCCAGGGAACAATGTGGCAGCTGCCCTTTTCGAATATCTAGCAGTCTGATCTTGCTGAAGAGACAAAATATATCTGTAGTTCAAATATATTTAACTACTTTGAAAATGGAAGCCAATGAGCTTTTTCTCACTGTGAGATAATACAGTTGTATTTAACAGTTAATTAACTGTTAAATACAAAACTGTCTGGAAATAAGGAAGAAGACATGCGGTATTCTGGATCTTAACATTTCCTTTTTTAAGGCTATTTGAAGTTCACTTTCTGGGAAACATAAATATTTGAGTGTGCATTTTAGAACTGGCTCCTCACTAGCACTAGGATGATAGCTGTATCGATTAATTTATTGTAGCTCATTTAATGTGCATATTTATACCAGCTGAAAAGCTAGTCCCTTCAGAAAAGTAAATAAGGGTAAGAGAAATTGGAACTAATAGGTCTGGAAGTAATGTATCCATAGAGTCTTTGTAGTAGTGTTCACTTTCTTGTGAAATGCTAAAGGGGGCCTTTGTCAAATAAGTGCAATATGCACTTTAAAATGTCAGAATTGGCAGTTCTGTGGGTTTAGGCTGAGGTGTCATTATGTGAGACACATCATTTACTACTCTGGTTTGGAATAAAATTATTATATTTAGTGTAAACTTAATGTGATTAAGTTCAGATAGAATGTAAGTCCTCTGTTTGTCATGTAGTGATAAGCAGGGCTACAGACAGTGCACCACGACACATAAAGCTGTGTGTAAAAAAAAGGCATTTGTTGTTTATGTGCATGCATCCTTACTCCTAGCGTGATAAATGTAGAAAAGCTACAGTGATGATGAACACTGCATTTGTTAATGCTTTATTTGATTTTCAGTTGCCTGTTAAGGAAAATATCTATTATACTGAATTATTTCATCAGAAAATACCTTGGTATATTGTGTATGTGTTGATGTTACAACTATAACCCCAAATGATTTAATTAAAAAAATAGACAAGTGGAGATGAAATAATATTTCTGGTATGAAAAGTGGCTTGTTTTGACACATATGGTGCAAGATTTTGGACTGAAGTCACTCCAAACAGCCAGCAGAAAGGGCAGGTTTCAGAAAATAAAGTTAGTATTTGCTTCAACCCTAAAGAAGTATGTACAGATATGTTTAAGCAGCTAATAAATTTTGATTTAGGATCTTACTGTTCAATTGAGACATTTGTATTTAGATCTGCAAGTTACATGGCTGAGACAATAAATACTCTTAGTGGGAATGCATTTTTTGTATATTGGTGTGTAGGGTTCCTAGGGTTTTCTATTTTCAAACACCTTAAAGATTACCCATCCTATTGTTCTCCTCCTGTGTGGCATCTTCAAACCTTCATGTTTTGAACTCTATCTCTTCACTTCTGTGAGCTGAACCCAAGGGATAACTCAATAATAGATGAGAACTGTTTTAATTCATGCAAAGGGTGGTAGGTACACACTGTCTTAATCAATCTAAACTTTTATGGATTCTGAAGTCAGCAAACTTCAGACACCCCATATTTGTAATATTGTACTTAGTTTCACCAGCTATAATTTTGAAATCCTACCATGGATCTCTCTTGGTATTGTACCTGGTTTGAAAAATAAATACCTTTTAATAGAAACCAAAAGCATCAGTAGCCTTTTGTGATGCTGCAAAAATAGGTCAATTGCTTCTGTGTAGATCAGAATCCTAAAGCACAGATGGAAGAAAATATTATTCATACAGAGAAGATGTAGTGTCAATTCTTTTGGAATTAATGACTTTGACATCAGGTGGGAGGAGAACAGACACTAAAATATTTTAATTTAAAAAGTAGCTCCTTTATTTAAACTGCAGTAATTTCCAAGCGTAATATATTTTGAAAATCTGCTAATACAGATTAACCTACACAGTCAAAACAGAATCAATTGGTCTTCCTACCCCTGCCTTGGTCTTGTAAATTTTAAAACTTTAAGCCCGGTGGTGTGATAAATAAAACAAATTCCAGTTGCCTAAGCATGATCTAGAAGCATGTCGTATCTCTGTTTTGAGGTATCAAGGATTTTTCCCCTGCTATTCTCTGTTCATTTGTTTACCATTTGACTTTTAAAACTAAACCTTGGAGTTAGTATTCTCCTTAAATATTTTTAAATGGCAGGAATTGCACCAATATTTAGGTTTAACAAAATACACTGTTACTTTATTCTTGAATCAATCTAGAGTCCTGTGTTGTGGTCTTTATTTATGTTGCCTTTCACTAGAAATCTTTTTGCACGTGGGAAACTAAGATCTTACCTAAGGATGAATGAAGTCCTTTCAAGGAATTCAAGTGTCATGGAAAAGTCCCAAAACAGGAAAGAGGAATCATTCATCAGGGTGAAATGGAGCTTTTATATTGGTTCATACAAAATTATAGGAATTAACTTAAGCAACTTTAAGCTAGGGTAAATGGAAAACATACTCTTGTTAATTTTAGCCACAAAATCTGTCTTAAGTAGTTCGATATGAAAATTTCTGGAGCTGGTAGGCTTTCACTTTGAATGAATGAACACCATAGTTCTTTCTGCAAGACTTATAATAGAAATAAGTAGGACTTCAGTTAGAGCAGAAGCTTCCAAAGCTGATCTCACAGGTCTGCAAGTAAAAGCAGGAAATATAAATTAATTCCTGAAGTGGAGTACAGTCAAATATATTTCTGAAAAGGTTTCATGGGAATAGGAATTTACCCGCTGCTTTTACGCTGGCACCAGAGATTCAGCTGAACTATTTAGCTGTGGAAGGAGTTGAGGTAAATCTTTTTAACAGTATTTTTTTAAAAAAAGCAGTTCTTTGTGTATCAACAAGTTAGGCAAATATGAAATGGAAATGTTCAAGGTTCAGGACAATTCATATTGTTAGAAACTGGTTTAGTTGAGATTAAGGATGAGGTAGGCAAAACTGGAATAGCACAAACATGGTTATCACTCAATTTCAGAGTGGCAAAGACTTTTTCTAAAAGCTGTTGTACCAGTTGCTTTTCCAAGAAGGTATCTTGAACCATGTCACTAGTTCTGTTTTTCACCCCACCTTGAGAAACAGTCATTCCCTCAGTAGGTATCATCTTTTAATCCAGTATTGGACAGATGACCTCTGATTTAATAGTAAGCTGGATTGTTTCTTTTGAATACTAACTGCTTTCATTACTTTCCAGAGTTTTCTGTAAGTTTTCTTTCTTTTATTGATTATTTTCTTTTGCACGTGATTATATGCAGGAAGAACTTGTAAATATTAACAAATATTTCATGGCATTTATGGCACTTTTTCAGTGAACATCTCTCTCTTGCCAACAACATTCCTCCAAATTAATGCATCACTATATATTTATGACTTTAGGGAAAAAAAATTAAAAACCCCTTAAAATGTGTTTTGTTTTGTGCTACTTAAATACTTATGGGGTGTAATGCCAGATTCAAATGGTTATTTCCATATATTTTTCTTTTTGGCCATGATTTAACGGTGTTGGGATGTTGATACGTACAACAGCACTTTCTGACAATATATACAATTTCTTGAATGCTGCCATCAAATGCCAAAGTCCTGATTGGTGTGCCCGATTTTATTTTGTTTTTCCATGACTTGAGCTGTTTATTTGTTATAACTCTTCTTAAACTCACTGTTTCCAATTAAGTTTGTGGAATGCAATATTTATCCTGTTGGCATCCAATTAATAACTATATAGTGAGTTTTCTTTTTATCAGCAGTTTTCATTTCATAGAAGAAACCATAGAATAGAATCATAATGTCATAGAATTGCCTGGGTTGGAAGGGACCTTTCAGGTCATCTAGTCTAGCTGTCAGCTAAACACTAACAAAAACCATCACTAAACCATATGTCTACCCGTCTTTTAAATACCACCAGCGATGGTGACTTGACCACTTCTCTGGGCATCCTGTCCCAGTGCTTAATAAACCTTTCAGTGAAGAAATTTTTCCTAATATCCAATCTAAACCTCCCCTGGTGCAACTTGAGGCAACATTTCCCCGTGACCTATTGCCTGGTACTCGGGAGAAGAGACCCACCACCACCTCTCCCAGGCACTTGTAAAGAGCAGTAACACCACTCATGACCAGCCTCCAACTGGATTGGATCCATTCACCATCACTCTGTGGGCCCGGCCCTCCAGACAGTTTTTTATCCAGCAGAGAGTACTTCTATCCAAGCCATGGGCAGACGGTTTCTCCAGGAGAATGTTGTGGGAAACCGCATCAAAGGCCTTACCAGGTAACCTGGTAACCAATCCAGGTAACCAACATGCACAGCCCTTCCCTCAAAGGCCTTACCAGGTAACCTGGTAACCAATCCAGGTAACCAACATGCACAGCCCTTCCCTCATCCACCAAGTGGGTCACTTAGTCATAGAAAGAGATCAGGTTTGTCAAGCATGACCTGCCTTTCATGAACCTAAATCTGAATATCTTACCCAGAGTTGTGAGTCTACCATGCTCTCTAGTGTTAAACCTGCCTGCAAACCAAGCCAGGCCTAATGACATGCTGAATGCCCTCAATTCAGCCTCCGTTCTGGTACTGTGTAAAGTCTTCAGGTATTTGGTAGAAAATGGAATAGCCCATCAGTATAGAATCGCTTCAGTAATTAAATAAAAGGTACTGATCCGAAAACTTGCACTTAGTAAGCAAATGTCATAGATATGCAATGGCAGCAAATGAAATGCAAACTTAGTAACTCACTTGATAAACTGTGCCACTATCATACCGCAACCAGCTTGAATGGCAAGCAATGGGTTCAGCAAGGCTTTGTGTTTGTGGCATTTTCTCAGCCATCTTGGGATGGGAGAGAAGATAAATCAAACCTGATGTCTTTGAGCCTTGAACAAAGCAAAGAGATTGAAAGAATTCCCCAAGCACCATTTTTTAAAGGGATAATCACTGTTATCTTTCAACAGTCTCTTAGTTTTTATCTTACTGTAAATTTCTGTGAAGGTGTGCTTTTCCAAATACTCCATTTTTTTTTAATGGTAATCTTTACACACAGTACCTTTTGCTTTCATTCTGACTCATTTTCCTCTTCCTTCGTTCCCAAACTAAAATCACATATGGAGAAAGCTTACTTTTTGTACTGGTAGTGAAAATACCTCCCTTGATTGAAAGTGAAATTTGCATCTTGGAGACCATCAGATTTTACCACAAATAGTCTCTGAGAACTTCTGTACCTGTAGAAATTTTAAACACCAAGGCTTTCACTCATAAATAGCTGGATGCTATTTCTATGTCAGTGCTCTCCTCCTTCCATCTCCTTGTCTTGGGCATTGTCTTGGTGAGTCATGTCATGCTTTTATACAACTTGTAAGCTTTTAGGGCAATTTGTCTTTATTAGGGACTAAGTTACCTCTGGGTGTTTCCAGAATAACATATTCATGTAAATGCAAAATGTATGTATTTGATTCAAAATATTCTCTGTGCCAAAGACCATCTCTTTGGCTTCTCCTGAATTTTTTTTCTCCCTTAATAACAAGGGAATATAACTTTCTCACTCCCCAAAGGCAACTTAAAATTTGGTTGGTATATGGAGAGAGCTGCTGATAGCCACAAGCCATAATTCTATGATGTATGGTCCACTATGAAGTATCTATTTCCACTCTAAGATGGGTGGAAAGTCAGTCTTCCCTGGGACCTGGCAAAATATGCTTTACAGCATCGTGTCTGAGAAATAGTGTTGTTCTCTGTGTCCTGTAACACATTAAACAATTACAACAGAGAGAAAAATGTTCTTTACTTGATGCCCTGCATAGTCAGGACCCAACAAAGCACTTGTCCTTCTTTCTACACTGATTCTTGGAAAGCAGAGGGTATGCTTTTGTTAGCCAACAGTTAGTTGCCTGTACGAGGCAGCTAATGTGTTGCTTAGGGACCAAAACTGTTTCTTAGGGATTTGGCTAGAAAAGTAAAATTGATGACGCTGGAGACATTAGGAGAAAGTGAATTGTCTTTCCCCCATGTTAATCCCAGGAACAGAAGAGCCTGTAAATGAGAACGGTGCCGTGATTTGATTTCTGTCTTGCAAGAGAGGCAACCACTGAGTCAGACACCGTTCCCTGCCTTCAGTCACACACACACTTGTCTTGCCAATGGTTAAACTCTGTTTCCTGTACAGAGTTCTAAATTTTGAAAGAGCAAAAGTTTTTCACGACGAACACAACTTTCTGACAGAAGTGTTGTTTGTAAAAGCAAGTTTAACTTCTCAGCACAATTCTAGAAACATCCGCTGTTTTAACAAAATAGCATAAAACTCCCAAGGAAATACATGTTGTGTGTCACTAAAAACATAGGACAAAACAAAGCAATGATATTTCATCTCGCTGAAGTGGTGGGTAGCAGATAGAAGCAGCATTCTGCTCCTGGGACACAGGCTTCACCTTACTTGATGAATTAGCTTTTTGGGATAGTTATCACTAATGCATTACAAGTTTAAATTACTGTAAGGAACTATATAGACTCTCTTTTAAGAGCATACTGTGATGTTTTGCATTATGTGGGGCTTGCTAGCATATAAAGAGGGATTTGAGAGTAAGATAATAGAGTTTAGTCTTCAAGTCAAGGTTAATGGTGTCTTTACACAATCCTTTCATGAGCTTTTGGTAGGATACGTTTTCAGTATCCACATTATGTTAGAAATTTCAAAATGCAATGCTACCTTATCCAAGTGTTGATATCCCAATGTGGAGCTGCTATTAAGCCTAACAAGTCTGACAGTCTCTTTTAAAACGTATGTGTGGAATTCCCACTTTTGATTACTTTTTTTCCTCCCTATTAGAACCTACTTGTTTCCATTTCTTCTATAATAGAAGTCATGAACTATTTATATTTGATAGTTGAAGACAAGATGGTAGAAAAGCTTCTGAATGTCTTGCTAATAAAAATTGTATTTATTGCAATATATTTTAAAACATACTTTATTTTTATGTCATTTTACTTAGGGAGGAAACCAAAGAAATTTAGGCCTGAATTTATCTGGACCATAAAAGTGCCCAATGAAAAGTTGATTTCTGAGCTTCCTGCTTGCTGCTTTAGTTCATCTCTTACTGGCATTTAGAATAAACACTTATAGTTACAGATGAAAAGTTCAGATGGCAGAGAAAGTGGCATATATAGAAGGATTTCTAAAATCTAACAATCCATCTAAGCTTGCAGTATAAAACATTTATATAAAAGCAAGTTCAAAATAATGAAAAATGTTATCTGTGTACAATACTGTCAGTAGTGAAACTGGCCAAGGTTGTACCTGAAACTCCCCTAAAGCCTTTTTGCTGCTGTTGCACCAGTTGGGTGAGCCCTTCTGGTGGGAATTTCACTTGAAATTAAGAAAAATTGTTTCATGGGCACTAATTATTTAAATGTTATCTAATCTAAAGGGTCACGCTTTTATTTTAGCTGTTCAAATGTGTAAATTTCATTAGGTATTTTATTGCAAAATGTAATCTTTGAAACCAAAATTTTCTGATATTTGAATTATTTTCTTCACATGGGAAATTCTTAGTTATGCTGCTATCAGCATTCTCTTGTGCTCAGTCTTCCTATCATCACATTCTCCTGAAAATAGCTGAGGTATTGTCTGGTTTTTGTTGTCCAGGCTGTAAAATATGGCTCATCGGGTGCCACTTTTAAAGACAAAAGGTAACGAGGTTTTCATGCAAATGAAACTCGACCGTGCAGAACTGTAGGTGCTAGGATAGGAAACCATTCTGCAGCTGAGGGAGGGGACAGTTATCCTAGCAGATCTGTTCCATCCATCCCTGTTTGGGGTTTCTAATCCTTACTGCTTTCTCAGTAGTAGTGTGGAAAACGATGGGACAGAATGAATGGAACCTCTCTCCTTCTGTCTGCTACAAGCCTTTTTTTAGTGAGATGAAACCATGGGCTGCAGTGGGGTATTCTGTTTAATTGCAATGGCTGGTCATTTGTTTTTCATTTAGTTATAATTTATTAAACTAAAATCCCTGAAAATAAAAAGGCATTACTTGCAGCCTACATTCTAGTCATAGTATTTTTCTGATAGTAGTCAAAACCCAACATGGACACGTCTAAATATGTTCATGGCTATATATACTAATGGAACTGATGTCAGCATGTTTAAAATTAGTTTTAATGTGTAAGTAAAATGAAAAGATTTTAAAACAAATTATTTGACTCAAAGTTCCATTTATATGGTGTATGTTTCAAGCTAATAATCAGGCTTACTGTGGGTCAGCATGTCATATCCCAGTGGTGTCTGGTGAGATGGAGGGTTATCTTATATGTCAGCTAGATAACCCTGTGAACAATTTTGAGCAGTGGAGATAATGGGACTGAATTCTGAAATGAGGTAGAACTCTGAAATGGGGCAGAATTCAGAATGGGAGCTGAAAATATCAGAGTACAGTGTCATGTGTGAGCACTGCACAGCTGCTTATGAAGGCAATCACCTTTTGGCATCAGTAGTCACTTATGTTTGACAATAATCCTTCTTGATAGGGTGCAATTAAAATGTGGGAGAATGGCAAATCAGGTACATATTCCTATAGAAAAGTGAAGTGAAAAAAATTCTTCCTTGCTAGTGATTCTATTTTTGTATTTAATCTAATCTTTTTTTTTTTTTTTAATATGGATATTGCATGATAATCTAATAAGTATTTTTTGCCATGTTTTTGGACAGCCTTTACTCTCCTCAAGTTGTGCTCTCCACAATTATTGTGGTGTTTAAAGCATAATTTATTTTTTTAAACTATTTCTTTTTCTTAATTAAAATATAATTTATATGTCCTTTGAGAAAACTGTAGATCATCTTTGTGGCAATAGATGCATTTTCATACTTCAGTTTTTTAATTTTCTTATTATTCTGTACTTTAATTTTATAAATAAGGAAAAGGCTAATTTTGTTGAACATTTATGAAAATAATAGTTATGTAGTCTCTGATTTCGTATCTTCTCAGATGACAGGCTTTATAATTGTGCTACTGAATCAAACCAGTGTTATAGAAGTAATTCAGTTTTCATACAACATATATAACTTTTATAAACAAATTGTAAACTACTTGGGTTTGGGATTTGTTTCCACCTTTAGAGCTGGCACAGTATATCCTACTGAATTCCACTATCAGCTTTTGGAAAATGGACTTTTAGTTATATTTTACTTATATGGATGTACTGTATATATTTACAGTGTGTATTTTTACAAATCCTGGGAGTGCCGGTGTAAAAGGTATTTTGGTTTTTTTCCCCCCACTGTCTATTGTATCACTCATCTTATGTCTGCCTTTTATTTTTAGCCCTAATGAATTATCTAGCACCGAAGAGCATATTCTTTCCATTGGCTTTTCTTCACACACTTGATAACGCAGTTGTAACTCCCAGTAACAGCTGAGTGACTTCTGTAGCCTTTGGTCAGCCAGCAGAGGCCACTCATAGCTTGCTGCAGGAGCTGGGCGGCCATTTGAAAATGGGGGTTTTGTGCTGTGCATGGGTTTTTTAATCCACTCTGAGTAAGATTTCGCTGCCATGAACTGTCACAGTGTGACTTGTACCTGCAAAGAGTTATGAGCAATACTGCTTATGTAAGTAAATGCATTTAATATTGGCATTTTTCTGTTTCCTTTAATAAGTCCCATGGCAGCAGGAATAAAAATCACCTTCAGTAGTATACTTCAAGGAGTCTAAAGCAAATGCTTTGATGACATCCTTTGTTGTTAGTACAATCTTTACTGTCATTATATTGCAGTACTTTAACAAAGAAAAACTATTACAGATTACATTGTAGGGGGAAAGGAGAGTCTTGTTTGTATGTTTTTGCTGTTTTTCCCAAAAGAGGAACTGAGCTGCAGAAAACACCAAAGGTCAGAACAGCAAGCCTGCAGCAGAGCAAGGGACTGAACCTGCCTCTGCCAGGTCAAGGCTGGTATCCTAATCACTGCTCTGCTCCTTCCTCCCGCCTGTGACTTCATTTATTGAGGGTAATTTTGCAATTAAAAACATTGTTACAGATCATTCTTAACTAAAAAGGCCGCGGTTCTAGCAATACTGAAGTCAAAAATCCTATTCACTTAGTGAAGCCAAGATTTCACCCTAGAATAAGTTTATGTGTAAACAGCTAAAAATATCATAATAAAGTTTTTTATTATATGCAGCATGTTACTGCAGCATTTTATTAGTAGCTCTTTGTACTAAGGGAAATTTGGTTTAATTTGAATAAAATTTGTTAAGTATTACTTATTTACAGAGTAATGAAATAGGAAAATTTTGGCCATTGTTTTGTTGCCATATCCAGTACAATTCAGACAGTTACCCTGAAGATTTTCCCTTTCCTAAAATAAAAAAACTGAATTTGTAGTGCTGTGTTGTGTATTTATGCAGTCCTAAGCATCTTACATTTGCCTTTTAACAAGGAGTTGGTTTAATTTAAAAAAAAAAAAAAAAAGTAATAAATTCTGATTTATAATTTCCTCTTGAGACTTATAAATCAGTACATTTTTTCCAGGGCTGTGAGCTGCTGTTGGAGCAACATTGCCAGGTACCTAATATTTAATATGAAATAGTACTATCTCAAAAGAAACTCTCCTGCAGAGTTCTTTGCAGATAGGACACTTGCAGTTTTCACTTTACCTGATGCTTTCTCCATAGACCATATTATTATTTTTTTAGTTGCACACTAGTACTTGTGTTCTCTGCTTTAATAGCTCCTCCTGTGTTACTGTATCACATACCTAAAGGCAACATGTATGCACTAAAGTATAACATTACAGTGCATCATTAAACTTATTCTGTTACCGATTCTATAGTATATAAAAGCTTGTCCCTTTGACAAAGATTTAGGACAAAACATGGTCTGTGATTCTGCTAGTATTACTATTTAAAACAAGCAAACAAAAGATTTTACCCCAGACCAGTCTCTTTTCAAAACTCTTTTTTTATTTAAAATTTATAATTATGTAATTTAAAATTCAAGTTTTATCTTAAAAGCAGCAGAAAATAACCCTGTAATAGCAAAGATTTACAAGATTCTTTGTTTTGCTTTTGTATATGTGATTTAAATTTTTCACCTTTCTCTGCAGGAGATACGTTCAATAGTGGACTTTTTTTCTTTTCATCTCTGATGTCATAGTTTTTCTTTTCCATCTGTTAATCATTCACTTGAAAAGCGTATACGAAGACATTGAGGTATTTTGATTGATCAGTTACGTGAAAAGAAATGTAGAGAAAAATCTTTAACGGCGTGTGAAATCACTAGAGAGATTGGGGAGCTGGGACATATTCTTTAACTCCAAGAAACTTACAGAATTTCATTTTATCAAGAGTATGTAGCTCTTTCATTTCTGGTTTGTTTGGGGTTGTTCTGGTTGTTTTTTTTTCTTAAGAGAAAATAAAACATGTACAGGGAGGTGCTTGTTTGTTTTAGAACTACTTCTGAAAAGTCTACATCTTTTATCTTTTGACCTATTTTTCTTGAGGTTTTTCTCCTTCCTTATCACTTGCATATATTTTGCAAGCAGATAGCAATGATCCATTGATTTTTGCAACATTGTGTTAGTAAGAGGTCAAATTAAAAAAATGATAACTACACTATCAAGAAACTGGCATAGAATTATTCCACCAGTGAACCATGTCCGAGTTTTTTGTGGTTTGACTGAGCATCACTTAAAGGTAATCTGTACATTAAAGAGATGCTTCTCTGGAATGGCAAGTTTGGGCCTTTCAACAGGAGAATGCTTGTAGGGAATAAAAATGTAATGTTAATGTCAAGCTGGGGCTATGGCCATGATTCAGTAATGTATAAGGTAATGCTATTTTTATTTTCTTAGTTTTCTGTACTGCTCCAAGTCAAAGAATTTGTATCTATTTTTTTTAAGATGTATTTTAAATCTAAATCTCTGTTTATTGTAGGTGCTTTCTCATGCTTCTAGTGAAGAAGTGGTAGAAAATGAGTGATAATAAATTGATGCTGAAAATAATACGAAATTGCTTTTAATCAGCACAATGAAATTTAGAAAATAAATGTTCTCTATTTTTTCCCTTGACATAGTTTGATTTAATTTCCTGTAAATTGTCAATTACAAATCTGTGAATTACTGAAGTGCTATTGTGATGCTGTAATTCCCACTGCAAAATCCCGTTGTCCAGGATTTTATTTTAGTTGTATTTTGTTTTGGACAACAACTTCTTTTGCAGAAACTCATGCCAAGGAAAATTGTATTCATTAATTTAGTGTTTTTAGTGGCAGGTGTTATAAATATGTGGACCCAGAAAAAAGTATCTTTTCTTCTTCTGGAATTTAAAAAAAAAAAAATAATATAGCTAATTTTCACTTGTTAATCTGTAGTTGATTATAGCAGTTAATTGAGAGTGGAAAAGGGGACCCATTCTTTCATTTTAACAAGTGGTTAGCTCATTTGTGTAATTAGCGTTCAGCAAAATTTTGCTGAAATTTTACTGGTTTTGCATACTATGAATGTACTTTTTGAAGGCTGTCCTCTAGGACATCATTCCTAGTTCAAGCTGCTATTCTTAATTAGAGGAAATAATTTGAAATATTTCTGGTTTTCTATTAATTAAAGTTGGCCTAAGTTCCAGTATAAGTGTGACTGTGTTCAGTTATGGGGTAATACAGACTATTAAATATACTGCTAAATAGCTTGAAAGAGATTTTGGGGCATTTCCTAGGCATTTTAATGTCTCATAGGAAGGAAATTCTGAAGCCATAATTCTGTTCATATTGTGTGTAGACATTAAAGTGGGCCATGACATATTTTTCCAAAAGTTTATCCATCAAAAGATTTGAAAAAAATATTATTATATTTATATTATTAGAAAAAAAAAAAAGCTTCATTTTTTTTCCAGTAAAGCATATGGCAAAAGCAATCTACAACACTTCTTGGACATTATCAAAATACACTTTTTCCGATTGTACTTAACTTGTTTATGGCTCAGGAGTTTGTTACCAAAAAAAAGCGAAGGTACCCCCTCTTCAATGTTTTTGGAGGGAACAGTATCATAAAGACATCAAAGACATAAGCAAGGACAATTTGATGAGAAGGAAGCCAAGGCCACTTCAGGTCCAGCGTCTTTTCTCAGGTGGCTTATTCCTGGCCACCTTGACTCCTGTGGCTAAGAACCACCAAGGACCATAGCCATCAGTGCTAGCTATACAGCATCAGCTCCATGAAATTGTGTACTGTACACAGCTGGTTCAGCATAAGAGTTTTAAACAGTTTTAAAGTTTTAAAAGCTAACACTCTTCCGTATATAAGGAGGAATGTTTAATAGTGTGTAAAAATTGACCATTATCAAGAAGCATGTTGTTAATGAACGAACTTAGTTTATAAGTTTAAAATGAGCCTGATCTGTCAGTCTTCTAAACATTCCCATCACAGTAATTCTGATTCCCTGATACTCAGGTGTCCACTCAGACATGCACACTCGCATGTGTAAAGTAAAAAAAACCAATCTTAGTTGTGCACTTAGTTGCTTGATTTTAGTATCCCAAGAGAAAACTAGTGCTTGTTTTAACCCCCAGTTTCTTTCTTTGCACTGGGACTTCATCACCTAAACCAACTCTATATAACTATACTTTTTTTATTTTCCCCCCACTAAAAAGGAATCTGAACAGTTGAGAGGATATTTGTTTTGATGTTAATGTCTAGCAATCTGCTGACACTTTCTGGAGCAATTGGCTCTCTCTTTGGTGGAGATCGAGTAGAACTTTGCAGTAGATTTTTCTAAGAGTAAGTTAGCAGATGACGATGAGCAATTGGAATTGGCTTGGGTTTTACACCCTCAATAACAGTTTTTTTCAAATGTGAATTAATTTGTATTAACATATTGTGAATCTTACAATAATCAGCATTCAGCTTTATGTAAAAATCCATGACAGTATGTATTGTGATTTTAGTTTTATAAATATTTTGCACCTTCTTGGTAACTGAACCTATGTAGGGTGTGCAACAGAGACCTCGGCACTGTGATCAGTTGTAACTGTATTCCAAGCAAGTTCATGTTCTCATATAAATTAGTGGACAAACAAACTTCTGTGGTTTATATATTATTTTAAAACTTGCAATTTATCAAGTGATTTTTCTTGAAATTTCAGTGCTTATTAAATTTCAGATTATGTATTTTGAGTGATGGAAAATTAAACTTGTTTCCATAAGTATGGCTGCAGGTAAACAACCAATTTTAGTCCAGAAAATAGCTTTTGCTTCTGTCAACATGTTGTTTATTTTCTCCCTGAGATAAAAAGTTCAGTTTTCTGATATTTGCACCAAGATAAAGTCTGTAAACAAGATTAATATAGTGTGGAAAAGGTTGTCAGCAGCCCTGGCAAAGGAAATAAGTTGCCTGTACACAGAACATACTGTAAACTGAATAAAAGTGTCAGGTCCACCATGAGATAATGTGATCATGAACCTCTAACAAAGCATGACATAGGCACAGTCGGCTTTTCTTATAGCCACAGTGTAGAAAATGGATTACTGTATTCTAGGGATACCCACTGGAATAGCATGAAAACCTCATTTTGAGATTAATGCAGGATGTAACTCTCGAGAGCTGAGCTACTTGTTTACCTGTAGTGTTAAAGTAACAGTTTAGTTATTAATCTTTAAATTTGGAAATTATATATTAAATACTTGTTCATATTTCTGGGTATGTCTTTCCAAACTGACATTTCTTGCTCTCATTATTAGGTGATCTGTGACATTGCAAAAGTAATGTTTGGTCATTGTTTTATTATTATCCTGTAGCTATGTGAGGCCTCAATAAGTTTAATAAAACACTAAATTCCAAATGCAGGTAAAGCAGTAGGTGCTGTTCTCCCATGTAGCTGCCATGGACAAGGGATATGTACGTTTGCATAGGTATTTCTGCCTTAAGGTATTACCAATTCTTTTCAGTTGTTACCAGACAGAAAAGTGACAACACTTTAGGATTTCTCAAATTGGCCACAAGTAACGTCATTCTTCAGGTCAAAGAAACATATTTGGTCAAACACTTTAACTGCATGGAGCTTTCAGATTCTTCAGGGAGTGTTCTTTGAAAGTTTTCCAAACTAGGAGCTCCAAATGCCCTGTCTTTTTTCCAGCATGAGACCAGATGAATAGGGATATTTTTCTTTAAAAGTTGAGTGCGTTGTTCTTCTGGATTCATAGAATGCTTTGGGTTGGAAGGGACCTTAAAGATCATCTAGTTCCAACCCCCATGCCATGGTCAGGGACACCTCCCACTAGACCAGGCTGCTCAAAGCCCCATCCAACCTGGCCTTGAACATCTCCAGTGATGAGCCGTCCACAGCTTCTCTGGGCAACCTCTTCCAGTGTCTCACCACCCTCACAGGAAAGAATTTCTTCCTAGTATCTGATCGAAATATCCTCTCTTTCAGTTAAAACCATTATCCCTATCGCTCCACTCCCTGACAAAGAGTCCCTCCACATCTTTTCTGTAGACCCCAGCCCTCTTTAGGTACTGGAACGCTGCCGTAAGATCTTCCTGGAGCCTTCATTTCTCCAAGCAGAGTAGAGGGGCAGAGTAACCTCCCTCAACCTGCTGGCCCTGCTTCTTTTGATGCAGTCCAAGATGCAGTTGGCTTTCTGGGCTGTCAGCACACTTCACTGGCTCTTGTTGAGTTTCTCATTCACAAACACTCCCAAGTCCTTCTCTTCAGGGCTGCTCTCCAACCATTCTCCACCCAAACTGTAGTTGTGCCTGGGATTGTCATGATCCAGGTGCAGGACCTGGTACTTGACCTTGTTGAACTTCATGAGGTTTGCATGGGTCCACCGCTCAAGGCTGTCCAGGTCCCTCCGGATGGCATCCATTCCCTCCACCATGTCTGGACTGCACCACACAGTTTTGTCTCATTGGCAAACTTGGTGAGAGCACACTCAATCCCACTGTCCACATCTAAACAGCACTGGTCCCAGTACTGACCCCTGAGTTTTTTGGTGGGGTTTTTTGGTTGATTTGGTTTATTATGGTGCAGCAAAGAGCAGTTTATTACTTTGTGAAGCATAACATTGCTTTTTTTTTTATCTAACATTTACTCTTCAATAAAGAGTAGGCTACTTTTATCTCTGAATCTTCTGTTTGTGTATTTTTGGCAAGCCTGAGCTCTATAAATGTGTTATCACTGAGTTTTTGTGGTCTCCTTTCAAAATTGGCAGATTGTCTGACTTCATTCCCATCTCTGGTCATCTACTGACTTTAAAACTGAAAATGTGTTCCTGCATTCTTTCCAACAGGAATAGTTTATTTCTGCTCTTTTTCTTCAAGCACGAGTTTAGTCAGGTGGTCTCTTATTCTTCTGCTTTTACCTATCTACGTATGCAGACAGATTTAGCAGATTCTAAAAATGAAGCTGTTTGAATGCATTCTTGATGAATACTGGGTTACCACATCATCTACAAAAGTCTACACATGCTATCAAGCATTCTTAGGATCATTCTTAAATTGAGCAGGTTACATCTTTTTGGTTTCACTATATATAAAGCACTACTGTACAGTGTGATCAAAATCGTTTTATCTTTGCTTTCTATTCCACTTTAGCTTAAATTTCCAAAGGTTTATGTTGGGATACAAAGGTTGGGAGTGTTTCTTAACTTATTTCTGTATTATTCATAAATCACGATAATATATTGAATACTATTTTCAAAATACCTAACCTTCATTTTTTGAAGACAAAGCGTTTCATGGACTTTTTAAAAGTAACTTAGGCTCCTGACATCTGCAAATGTCTGATGTCTGACATCCAATCAGAATTACACATAAAGGATTTTGGTAAATCTTGTATAGCACTTTCTGCATTCAGACTTCACTTTAAAATTCCAGATATTGCTAATTGCATTTACTGTATCTAGTGTATTGTCTATATTTTGTATTTAGTATTTGTGATATATTTTCTTAATAATCAGTCACTCCGTGTGTATGTGGCCCCATTATTCAAAAACTTTTTTTTCCTACTTCTTTCATTAGATAACTCCAGGACCAGGTGGTAACAGGAAAACAGTTCATTTGTCCCAGGATTCTCTTCACCATGAGTGAGTATCAGTGATGGGAGTTATAACTTTTTATTATTCTTTGCTTTAAGTGGTACCTCTTTCCCAAAGCCACATTTTACACCTATAAAAACATGTGATAAGAGTACCTGAGCTCGGTTACATAATGATTTTTAATTCAATAATAATAATTCTCATACTATGTAATTCATTTTATGTTTGTTAAAGAAACATGAAGTTCAGTGCTTTGTAAACATATTTTTATTAACTTGCTAAGTATACGCTTTCCTAAAACACAACAAATATGGGTTGTTTAAAAAGAGCTGCTTTATTTTTCTCCAAAGAGAAATTCAGAAATTCCAGGCTTGAATATATTAGAATAAATAAGCATCACATCTTTGGGTCTTAAACATGATGTATCATGTGAGGAAGAAGGTTATGATAAATCACACAAAAAGATCTTAAATTTATTGTTTGGACACACGTAACTACAGAATGTCATTTGGTTCATTTAGTTACTTCAATGTGCCATTACTGTAAACTCTTAATCTGTTCAGCTGACAATATTAGCAGCATTATTTCTTGGTTATCTCTTTTGAATAGTTACAATAAGACAATTATATTTTCCTATAGTTCTCCAAATCAGAAATCTAAACTAAAAATACACACAATTAAGAAATAATATATTTGGGAATATGTTCTAACTGCTACTAAATATAGCATCCACAGTTTAAAACAGAACGTGCCAAATCATACATACTACAAAGTTCCTCAGTACCAACTGCTTTATGTTACTAATCAACTTCTGTTCTACCTCATGACTTGCTTGTGTGTGTGTTAACTAGAGAGGTTGTAAGTTATTTCTACCCTGAAGTAATTCAACTGATACTTCACGGTTTTTACTTTTGTTCATTTTACCAAAACAAATAAAAAAATATTACTGTAATTAAGCAAATGGAAAAAATGATTAAAAAACAGTGTGACATGAGTATCACATTGTCATTAACAGAGGTTTTGTTCTTTAGAGTTTTTTAATACCTAAATATGTGGCACATTCAAATTACTTTGATATATTTTCTCAATAGAAATACATTTTGCAAATAATTTAATCTGTAATTTACTCGTTTGCCACAAACCAGAAGAGTTTATGTGGTGGAGGATACCTTAGTTTGCTGCTCTTCCTTGAGCATTTGTGGTTGACAATGGTTATGGACAAGACACTTTGTGGAATTTAGACCTAACCCATTATACTTCTTATCTTCATCAGCTTCTGGGTGGTTTTGGCCTTATTTGTTGGGTCAGTAGCAAATGTGATAGTTTTTCTTTTCATCCACTGCCAACATCAAGTTGTGTGTGCATGAAATCTCCCTGTTTTTCTCAGATTTGAACTGTTCAGTGCAATTGATGAACATTTCATGTCCAAAATACATAAATGTCTATTAATTTTTATCTCAAAGTCTACTTTCAACTTTACTGCTTCCATTCTTTTCTCATTTCCTACTTTTTTTCCTTAATCACCTTAAAAGTAGAAAAAGGAGTTAGCAGGAGGCAGGTTTCAATGACAGCTTGTTTTGTATACAAGAATGAGAGGGTTGACTGCTTGTCAGCAAGCTCACAAGAAATGAGTAACAACAAGCCACAAAACTTTCAGATTTGTCACTTAAAAAAAAGAATCATTTAGACCAGACAAGCCTATAGAATCTGCTTCTTGCATACATAAAATAAAAATTTTAGAGTTGTTATGTGGCTACTGTGAGGAAAAATGAGAGTAAACTATAGTGAATGTAACTACTTCAGAAAAGGCATGACTAGGTTGATGTTAAAAGCTATGGTTAGGAATTTACAAGCATTATAGCAGATAATACAAGGTCTTTTTGTGAAATATTCTAATGGATGGAATTATTTAATCCTTTGCCCAAAACCTATTGCTTGCTTACATGAGTAATATCTAGGTACTATATGTAATTTCAGATACCCCTTGGTTTAATTGTTTTTTCCTTCTACTTCTCGTTTTGCAAGTGTCAAGATTTACCCCAGGTTTGTATAATGTTACTACAGCTACATTCAGATGTTAATTCACTTCTATGTGATCACAGTGTGTATGTGAACCTGTATGAATGCGCTTTTACTGATACTGAAGGAAAAGGCACATTGTGAGTTCTTGTCCCTTCATGTCAACATCTTAGTCCAAATTTTCATCCCTATGAACTAAGGCTGCCAATAGTCAAAAGTGTACAGTTCTATGGAGCTATGAAGCCACTAAATTTACAAGTTTTTGAATTTCACTTTAGATTCAAATTCAGACCTCAGTTTGTGAAATAATACATTGTGAAATAATACATAAGCAACTGCCAGGTAGTCCACAGTACTTAAAAATCTTTTTAGCTATAATTATTAATAAGTAACACTTTAGTACTAAATATGGAATTATTTTTATTTATAGCACATGCATTATAGTATATTAAAATACTATAATTTATATATTATTTTTGCTTGTTTGACAAAATATAATTACCTATAAAGCCAGTAACTACTCAGAAGTGAAATTTGTGGTGCATTCTTTCAAAACTGTTACAGACATAGAGAGCTCAATAAAAATATCCCATTAAAATAAAGCATAGCCAAAGGCTGTATTTTCCTGGCAGACAATAAAATACCCAAAAGCACGCACAGGCTGGTCATATGACAGCATGTGCTTTGTTAGTTATATTGTTAAAACTGTCTTTTCTTTTTCTCCCACAGCCACTGGTTTAGCCCTGGGGCTAGGAAGGAACACAGCCAGGTAAGAACTGCTTTGATCAAGAACAGTTTACTGGAGATGTGTAAAGGAATTTAACTACCTCTACTCCAGAGGTAGTGGGCTAGTATTTTAAGAAATTATAAACAAAGCAAGTATGATTTTGTATTTTCTGGTAAGGAAACATATTAACAGTAATGCATTTCAAAAAGTCCCTTAATTAAAAATCTTTAATTAGTTACTTAATTTCAGTTAAGTATCTTTGAGTTTTAACAGGTTAAATGAAAAGTCTGATTACTTTTTTAATTATTTTCTTAATCGTGGTATCTCCAAATGTTGCATTTCTCAAAAAGCTGGAAAGCAAAACATTTGACTCACAAAATGAAGAAATACAGAGCAGTGACAAGAGTGGGCACGCTTCTACAGGAAGATTTTCAATTCCATTTTCCTGCATTTCATTGGTTAAAATGACCACAGCAGTAAAAATGGAACTGTGAAATCTCCATCATTGGAGATATCTCCATCAATATCTCCAGTGGAGATATTGAAAATATCTTACTAGTTTGTCTACTGAGTTCCTACAGTGTAGTCCCCAGGAGGTCTGAGACTAGAGATGTGGTTGAGGGAACATGAAGATGTGTCTAATGTTTGATTAGCAATGTAGCACTTATTTTTTTAGCTTGTCTTCAGACATGGAGGAATGCCTTTCTTTATGGATGGTAGTAAAATCTAAACAGAACATACTGTCCAACTTCTTTATAATATGAAAAATATCTAGTTTCATTTCATAAATGCATAGTTAACTTCAACTATTCAGTAAAAGTAGCTGAATATATCAGCAATGCATTGAAATTTAAGATTGAAGTTCCACAATTAAATTTTTTAAGTTGGTAAAAATTTATATAACACCATTGATTTTATTTGGTCTGTGCCAATTTGCTAGTACATTTACAAATTTAAATAGATTTGAAACTTCAAAAGGAAATAATATCTATGAATCTTTGGAGGGTTCATCTCAGGATGATCCATCATAAACGCTTGTAGCTCCAGTGAGTCATAGTTTAAATCAGTGTATACTCCTTCCTGTTCCCTTCCCCTGCTTGTGAACTCCAGAGCACGCTGAATCTGTAAAAGTTAAATTACTTGCCCAAAACTGCCAGAGTGGATAAAACATTAAAAAAAAAAAAGTTTTAGCTGTAAATTGTGAACTTCTAACATGTTACATTAAGCTGACTGACACTTAACATCTAAACAGACAGCTTTATATGATTCACATTTAACTCTCATTATTTTGTAACAGATTTCCTAGTAGAAGACAGACATTAAAAAGAGCATTTTAAATATGAGCATACTTCATCTTAATTAATCATGATAAAAAGTTCTCCTGGGTTAATCTTTATCCTCTTCCTGAAATTTTGATGCTATTAGTAGTCAAATTTGCTAGATTAGAATAAGTTTGAGTGATTTTTTTTTTTTAATTGGATTTTTTGATATTGATTATCTCATATAACAGAGTAGTTAACTGAAGATGTACTGTTCACTTTTTTAAAAGATTCTAAGCTTAAAACAGTATGGAAATTTCCATGCTGAGATATGCATAAACCTACATCACACATACTGGCAATATCCATTCAGCAGAGTGTGGAAAAACATCTGCTTAGCTGGTATATAATGACAAATTAATTCATCTTTTCTCAGATAATAGTAGGCTTGAATTAATTTTAAGTTTTATGTGTTTATTTGGTATTTCATGAGAGCTATGTTTTCAGAGCTTATCTGAAGCTCACTGTATTCATAACTTACAGATTAGTAATGAATTGTGAAATAAAGCTAATGTCATCGAATGATACAGGTGCTACTGGCATATAATGTGTTATTTTTTTAGACATGTAAAAGACATGGGAATGATGGTGCAATGTAATTATGACAATTTTGACAGCCTATTTCAGTTTTCTGAAATAGAATTCTGAATTCTCACTAAATTTGTGAAAGTCCATAATGTGTAACTCTTGGCTGCATAAGTTTGCTACTTTCTCTTTTAATTAATTTCTGGAGTTGAAGTTGTTATGTTAGAACACAAGTAATTAACTAGCCAAATTTAAAGCCTGGCCGGTGATCTCTATTTGTACATGCTATAACTACAATTTACTTATCAGCTAAGAGAATATGGATAACAGTAAGACTGTTCTCCTTAGCTTGATCACGAAATAGATATACATTGTATGTATGTCATGCTGGTTTAAGTTGTGGTTATATTTAAATATGAATGATAAGTGCTTTTAATTGTTAACAATAAGAAAAGGAAAAAATTATTTTATCAGAATAAGGTGCCTTACCTTCATGTATCCTTCAGATAGCCTTTTAAAACCAGACTGCGCTATTTTTACTGTTAGGGAGTAAACTCCCCAGAGAGTTAGGGGAAAATTAATCAAGTTGAATTTTCTCCATAAGTAGTATTTTTTGGAGTCCATGCTCATGTACAACATTAAGTTGTGGTTGGCCAACTCATAAAATTTCTCATTTCCTAATTTCCAGTGGACTTCTAAATGCATTTGCTGTGAATATTAGGCCCATTTACCCGGAGTCTGTTTTTAAACAGTCTTTTCTTCTGTGTTTTCTTCAGTATAGTTTAGTTTTAAGAAACATTTGTCTATTTATGCTGTCTAGTTTTAATGTGTTTAGTGTAAGATTTTGACAGGAATTTTTTACTGTTATTTTCACTTTACTCATCCTGACGAATATCATTATGCTGGAAATAGACTTCTGAATATTAGAGAGAACCTGAATGAAAAGTCTTCCTTTATTTGTCTAAAAATAAATAGAGTAGATCAGAGCATGTTCCAGAAGCTGAGTCACTGTTTCAGTTAAATGAATCATTCATTATTCCTACTTCCCCACTATTATGGGAAGTTTTAATACCATGTTTTTGTTGATTCTGCAACTTTCAAACTACAAAAGCTCCTGGGGCTTAGAAGAGTTTGTAACTGTTTCATAACTGCTTAGATACAAGTGACAACCTAAATACATTTTTGTTATACAATTTTGAAAATTTAAATTGAAATTGTGTCAATTGTAAAATTTTATGGATACATTGATTGTGACATTGTGAATTGCATGGCTTTCTAATATGCTTTGAGAATGATTTAATTTTACATTTTCAATTATTTGGGAATTTTAAATTGGTAGATATATCTTGAAATACTAGCTATTATTGTAAAATTCTATTAAATATCCATCTCTTTTAGAGGCTTGGTTGAAACCTATTGAAAGATTACTCAAGACAGGAAAGAATGGCATTGTCAGGGTAACATTTCTAAAAAGCAAATAAAGGCATTACTTGTAAGACTGTTCTGAGACTGCTCTGAACATTATTTTTAATAGCTTCAACTCTTGCGAGATAACCGATCAGAGAGAGGACACAAGAAGAATAGCTCTGTAAAAACAGCTAGCAGGTAAGTTAATGCTCCAGCTGTCAATAATCTTGTTTATGAAATTGTTGATTTTTTATATAAGAAATGACACCATCCTTTTGGGGTGTTTTCAGAATTCTTCTGGTTTTTTGTGATTTACTTTCAAGGATTTTTTATATATGGCATAGTCTTTGCCTAAAATATAGGTATTAGATTTCATTGATGACTGTATCCAACTATACTTCCTGAACTTAAACTATTTACTAAAGGAATTAAATGGATGCAAAAGTAAGGTTTGTGCTTCTGGCATGTAAGTTAAGTGCTGAAAATGTATAAAGTTACCATTATGTATACATGCTTTTGAAATCACAATGATAACTCAAATACTGTAACACTTAAATTGTTCTTATATTGAATTTCGATAATAAAAATTTCATTGTGAAGACTTGTTAACAGCAAGTTTAGTTGTATCCTCTGGCTTCTTTCCTCCCCCTTATAATAAACCCAAACATTCAACACTGAAGTGATGGCCGCTGGTCTAGGGGTCTTCCTAGAGGATTTTTTATATATATGTTACGTGCTGAATTTGCTCTGCATTATTATTATTATTATTATTTTAATGCTAGTATTTTTTTTTAATGAGGAACTACAGAAATGCTTCCCTTGCTATGCACAACACCTTACACAATTTTTGCCTTGTTCTGTACAGTTGACAATATGCTATCAAATTACTTTTCTCAAAAAGTTATACTAGATTTCTATCATCATGTAACAATAGAGTTTTGAATGAGACAGTTGTCTTTCAGGCACTAAAATGAGTTACTCATATTGTTAAATACTTGATGAATACCTGGAAAGGGACACCAAAACTTCTTTCAAAAATGGGCATATTACATATGAGTATATTTAATTGTATACACATTCTAGTTACAGACTATAAAACATTGGTTATGCAAGTGTTGGTCATTCAGCTTCATAAATTGTGGTTATCTTTGTCTATTAAACCTTTTATATTAAGTAAAAAAATTTTGAAAATTTCTGCATACATTTTCTGGCAAGCACACTTGCCAAGCCATGTTTTTGCTTAGAATATTAGAATTAGTTCACTTTAGTTAAGCATTTTCACCATAAATACACTCTTACTGTCTGTCTCCTTACATGAAACTGAGAGTATAAAGAGGATATAAAGTGAGCAGTAATAAATAGATTATATTTAAAGTCATTTTAGGATGTGTTTTATGCTGTAGCAGTATAAAATGGTATCTGAGGAATTCAGAATCATAACTTCTGTATTTGTTGTTCTTACCAATAAAGCTATTTTAAATAAAGCAATGAAAAAAGTGATTGCTACCAACACAAGCAGTTAAAACAGTTGTTTGGGTTTTGGTTTTTTTTTTTTGTAAGTGGCATTAAATACCTGAAGTTAACTTAAGCTTCTCTTCATGTCCAATCCGCAGTACGTTAGTAGGTTGTTATCCTAGTAAACATCTGGTAGGCTTGTGTAGAAGCAACAGGTGGCAAATCTAAGAGTGAAGACTAGTATTTTCCATAAAATATCTGTAATATTAAAACAGGACTTACATAAACTATTATTATGATGTACATAAAACCACATAAAACACTGTAATACCCTTAAAATCAGCAAGGTCTCCTGCTAGCATGTCATGGTACCACCATGTCTATTTTCAAAGGCTTTTTCCTCCAGGTGGAGTCACATTATTTCAAATTAGTTGTTTGTGCTTTTTCAAAAAACCACCACTTTCTCTGCTTACCACAGAAACTTTACTGTTAGTTCTTTAAGATGACTTAAAAATAAATTCTTAAACTTCTATGAAAATTATATTTTTAGCAGGCCATCTGCTGTCTTAGAGTATCAAGTCACATATGTCTTATTTACAAGATGTATATTGAACAAATTTTTACATTCTTTCTACATTTTAGCTGCTAAAAATAAGAACTTAATTTGTACAATGTGCAAACATTTTTTCTCTCAGGCCAATAGCATGTCTGATGAGTACTTTCTTCCTGTAGCTTAAATGTTCTGTAACCTAATATTTTGCTTTTTATCAAAAGCTATTGCAACCAAGACAGAGATTGATTTCCAGATATATTGGAACAACACCTGACAAATACATAGTTCATATCCTATGTTCATAAGTTGCTCTTCTCATTCAATTCAAGACAATTCCTTTGGTATTCTGCTCCATGCAAATTAAATTCACGGTGCATAGTAACATATGTCAGATTTATCTGTGATTAATATTGAAGGCCGATTTTTTTTTATGACTTAATTTTAAATTATCACTTCTGCCAAAAGGGTTAATCTTAGATTCACCAGGCAATACAGAGATAGGAAGATGTTTCCACTTAACAAGTTGCCTACAGAAGTTATTGTTCTAGTACCAAATATTGTTCACAGAGTTAATAAAATGAACATTGCCTTAGTTGCAAATGTGCATTCGCTACTGTGTATGAAATCTTAAGATGGAAATCTGTCACTTAGATTTTTGCATGTGCCCAAATACTTTAAAAAACATGAAACTACAATGATACCAGTCAAACGTCACAAAGTTATAGAATTAAGTAACATTGTAGTAAATCTTTAATTGTTTGTGTACTGCACGCATATTGCAGTTAAATCTTCTGTTAAATGCATTTACTCACACCTGAAAGTCTGAAGTTTTCTGAAATTGACTCTGAATTAGTTCTCGCACAATTTCTTACATTCTTGGGTTAAACTATTACAGTTGACACATCAAGGTAATTCAAATGAGTAACCCCCTTAAAAAGAGGCATACAAAAAGTAATAGCTGTGACTTTATATTGTCTTAATGTTTGTTGCTAAATGTGGTGATAGAAGAGCAGTAGTGAGTAGGCATTGGAAATTCTATAAAATTATTGTATTTATCCAGAATACAGTTTAATCTGCTTTTATTGCAAGACTGAATTTTTCTGGGTTGGTTTTCATATAGTTTTCACACCACTCTATTTCTTGCTGTGGGACTATCTTTTTTGTTGGCTTTTCTGGAATACCTTTTTTCTGGGTTTTGTATGTACATGCGATGTGTACATACAGATTTTCTGTGCTTGCCTTGAGTTTTCTTACCCCTTTTGGATGATTGAACACAGTTCTTGCCTCAGCATGTCGACAATATGTAAATACCCATATTACATTAGATCAGTGACTTGTGGAATAATTTACTCTGTAAATACATCAGAAAGGCATGGAGCTCTAAGCATGGCAGTGGTCTGCAGCTGTCTCTTCGTGGTGGTGTAATACTGATACTTTCTGGGTGAGCTTTACTATACTTGGTTGCTTGTATTAGGTTTCTTCTGTCAAAACTAATAATAATGAGCCCAAGCCTACGTAAACTAACACAAACTTTTATTAGTGGCAAGATAATTACATTGTGAGAGCTATTGATATAGCTGCTGGTGAACCAAATGTTAGGGAGGGGGACAGTTCTGCACCACCAAAACTTGGAACATGGATAGATTATATTATGCTGGTAGAGTTTAACATGTGATCTTCTGAATTAAACACATTTAAAAATATATACAAATTTACGCTACCTTTACCATTAATATGTAGGTTTCACATTAATTATTTGAATCATATAAACAGTAATAAATAACACTGGTTTAGAAACTGCATTTATTTCTCCTGTATAGGCTTGAAAGTTCCCTGTTTACTTTATCTTTCTGCATTAGGACAGGAACAGTCCCCTCCCCAGTCCAGCTACACTGCTCAAAGTTGTTAATTCTTCCAGCTGCTTATTTTTCAGCCTCTACTTTTTTTGCCAGTAAGGAAGGTTGGTTTTGTCTTCATTTTTTAATATCCTTCAGGCAAAACCAGCCTGGTTAGCTAAACTCACCTATTTAAATTAAATTGGCTGGTTTTGTACAAACCATATTAGGGAGCGCTCACATGATTTCTTCCTCCGGCAGAGCTGTGGAGATGATAATCTCCAGCAGATGTGCGATAACAAATAGCTCGGGATAGTAATGTCTTCATCTGGCACAGTTGTTAGCAGACCAAATGTCTGTCTGTAGCCCCAGGCTGTGGGCAAACAATTGAACATGATTGAGTTATGGCGAGTTAACAAGTTGCTGCTTGGCAGCTGAACTGCCATAGCTGATCATCCCTTCAATGATTGCCTGCTCCCAGTATAGGGTAAAACACATTTTCTTAAATCACCTTTGTAAAATTTTATTTTAAAAAAAGCCCCACCTAAAGGAGATCCCCAGAGCTAAGAGATTCATTTGGTCAGCTATGGAAATAGCATTGGACATGATTTTGAACATGTGATCATAATGTTAAATATCATACAACTGTCTGTCTGTCTCTTCATATTTAATGTGTTTATCCCTTCAATGCCTTATGAAGTTAGGAAGTACTTTTATCCTCATTTGATGGAATAACCAGAGTACTTAAGAAATTCAAAATTTTGCCTGGTCTAACACTTGGTGCCATAAGAAGTTAATTTATGCTGTAATCTAGAAACAACAGAATTGTAGATTGGGAAAACAGCAGACTACTGAATAAGTTAAACTTATATAATTATTTTCTTTGCTATACATAATGGCTTTGTATCATATTTATTTTACAGTTTGCTTCTGCTAAGTATTGTTAATTATTTTATCTATATGCTTACTTTTTCTTATTGTACTGTAAGTAGCATTTGACGCATGCATGAACTGAGAAACTGAAAAGGAAACAGTGCCAGAATTTTACTGCTTACCAAATTTTTTTGGTCATATCTTGATAATTCCGTCTTGGCTTTCCACTCTCAAATGCTCTCTCAGAGATCTTTAGAGGAAAAATAAAGTTATTTGTAATTCTTATGCATTTCAGTCCTGTCTTGAGAGAAGGCTAAGGCATAGTCATAAAAGTGATTTCCAGTTTGTGTGGAATTATAGAAATTTGGTTTCAACTAGCTAACTGGCTAGCCAGTGTAGCAGCAGCTTAGTATGAAGTAGTTCATCACGTCTTGTGGCTGTAAAATAGACCATACCCTGAGGGTAGAACCTTGATATTTCCTTTAAAATCAGCAGGAGCAACCTACTCAGCCATTATTATAGTGTGAAAAGAGGATTGCTTGCCAGTCGTCCAACAATCACCTCTTGCTGTTTTGTTTTGATCTGGCAAAAAGACTTTGAAGTCTTCTCCTGAAGCGGTGAAGAGCACAGACTGAAATACAGGTCTCTGCACATGTGAAGGAGACACTCAGGAAAGCAGACTCTGGAAGTAGTAGGAGAAGGGTTACATAAAGGAAATGTGCCAGATGCTACTGGATGGTGATGTGTCAATAAAACCCCAGAACATAACTGACTTCCCCATGCTTTCTACAACTGTCTCTTTCCCTCCTTTCCCTAGTTGTTCTCAAGCCAATTTAAATATGTTCCTTGTGTTGGTACAAGAGGGCTGGTACACTCAAGTATTTTTACATTTTAGTATTAACAGTATTCTCTTTGAATTATTTTAATAAAGCTCTTAAGAGAAAAGTGACACAAAACCCAAGGAGCAGTTTTCAAAATTGTATTATTGCTTTGGTTAGAAAAAGGACTTGCTGTCTTTCCCAGTTTGGAAGGGAAACCCCTATTTGTACATTTGTACAGCACTTACTCATTTTCATCTGATGATACGGATCGTGTCACTTTCTTACACAGATGTGACAAATAACATTACAGCTGTTCTTTATTTGATCTTCTAAAGAGACAAAGATGTGCAAGGCTCCCTCTTTCCCACCGTGTCATCTGTTGTTTGGGAAAGATTCCTAATTTGCAGCAGATACAAAACTATTTGTCGAGTTGCAGGTTTGCCAAAAATAAATGAAACCATTAATTACTACATTTTTTGAGCAGCTGTTAATGGATTGGGATAAGAAAACTGTACATTAGACTACTGGTTAATTACAAGAACTGTAATTGTTTAATGTGGCTTTTGCGGAATGAAATTACAATACCAGAGGAGGTAAATTCAGCCAATTTTTGAAAATTATACATGAAAACGTGCACATACTTACACTGCAGTGAAGCTAAGGAATGCATAGTTGTTGTACTCGGTGATTGACTTCTGCCATCACATGAACACATGTTCCCAATAAAAATACTTTAAAAGTAAGTAATATTTAAACACGCCTTTTAATTCAAGTGTAAAATTATTAAGGTAGTAAGTTAATATCTTGTAACCCCAGAGCTAATAATGCAGAAGATTCAGATATAATATTAAAATCCAAATGTGTTTACATCATTAGAAATTAACAACTAAGCAGTTTTATCTCCTCTTTGGAGTGCCATGAAGCAGTAACTGTACTGTTATGATTGGTGCTTAATAATATTTGCAGTTCCAGATTAAATTACGTGAATGTTTGAGGACACATTGCTTTCCTCCCTTGCCGTCCCCCTCAGGGAGAACATTATTCCGTCAGTTTGGTATTTTTCTTCTCTGGGAAGAGTAAAAGATGGTGCCATTTTGGAAAAAGGCAATTCCTTATTGTGTTTTCTATATTACAGTCTTATTTTTAAGGTCCCAAAAAGCTTTAATTTTCAAGAGCAGGACTGTATGACACCAGTTTGATTTTTATTTATTTCAAAATGTAGCCACTATGTGATACTTTAAGCCTCAATATTGGCTCATGGATAGATTTAAAGTATATATTGATTAAATGCACCTTAGTGTCTTAAAAGTATCATTTTTTATCTCAATGCATGAGAACATTTGCAAAAATAGCGGAAGTTTTGAAGAGTCCATGCTCTGTTTGGAAAATACTTTTTTCTGTATCATCTGAGCAGTTTCATTGCACCTGTACTGGGTGGGTGGTGAGACATTGGAACAGGTTGCCCAGAGAAGCTGTGGCTGCCCAGTCCCTGGAGGTGTTCAAGGCCAGGCTGGATGGGGCTTGGAGCAACCTGGTCTGGTGGGAGGTGTCCCTGCCCAGGGCAGGGGGGTTGGAACCAGGTGATCTTTAAGGTCCCTTCCAACCTAAACCATCCTATGGTTCTATGATCTTTAATGCAAAACTAATTAAGTACAAAAATCACAAGCCAAATTTTGTGGTTATTGCACCAAAATCTAATAAACTTTATAATATTGTACATAAATAAGTTGCTAAATGATACTGAAAATGTCATTTAAAACTGAATTCCAGGTGCATGAGTATGTTGACTAATGGGAAGTCAATTAGTCCTGATTTTCAAAAATATATATTGTAAAAAATCATATAACCTTTAGAAATTTTTTACATTTAGATCCTCCTGATGTACTGTCTGCATTGAATTTTCACCTGGATGAACTGATAGGAAATTTCTTAATTTTAGTAAGTTAATTTTAGCACATGGTATGCTTGTTTCTCACACTCAACTGCATTAGACTCTTTTTTTTTTCACTTGCATTTGTGCTTCAAAGCTCAAGCTTTGCCTGTCTCAGTTTACTTGTTAAAAAGCAAATGGCATAAGGATAAAGTTACTTGGAGCTTCAGAGGTGTGAAGGCCATTCAGACCTGTTTAAGAGCAGGAGCTACATTCAGTAACTTGCATTGTGGTTCCAAAAAATATTTAACCTATTGTTAAGTAGCATTGCAATCAAGAGGTTATTTTGCATTTTGTTTTTCTGTTCTTACTGTAAATTACACTGTTTATGCAGTTTTTACATTGATTTCCTCCTAAGCTTGGAGGGATCCTTGAATCTCGTATGCACAAAGAAGCATCCACTGATGCATATTCAGTAAAACTCTGAGGTACAGGCACACTGGCTTCTATCGAGACTGTGAATTTGTGTGAGGAGAGAAGGAGTTTAGAAGAAAATTTGGGTACTTTTTGTCAAATTATGTAGAATTCTTATGTTTATTTTCTTTGTTGATATTTCAAAATTGTGATATTTTATTACAATAATACATTTCAGCCTATCTGGAACCTAATGTTCAGTAACTGTCATAGCCAAAAGGGAGGAAAGGACACTATTCAGCCTTCTCATTTTTTGATTTGGGAATTTTTTTCCAAGGCTCCTGTTACTTTATATATTTAAATTTTTTTAGAAGTTTTAACAATGGTATCTTTCTTTATCAGATTGACTGCATTAAAACTGTTTGATCTTGGCCAGATTGTTTAGAGTTGTTTCTCAAATATAGTATTAAAAATAGGGAAGCAGAAGGTACCAATTGGAAGGCAGTAGGTTAAGGACTGACTGTTGTGTTTGCAGTGTAACAAAAGCTTCTGGATCACTGGTCCAGGTCCAGGACTGATTAAATATCATTACATTGTGCTGGCTTTTTACCTACATTAATTGAGTTACTGGTCTTTTACAGTGGACCAAATTTATTCCAGTTGGCCATGCTTGTTCACCTTCCTAGCACAGAGGTAAAGAAAGAACTGATATACAAGTTGAGTGTTACCAATCTGATAGGACATTTTCCCTGTTCCATTTCTGAGCTCCTATATTAGGTAGTTGTAGATTTTTTTTAGTGTTACTCCTTGCTCTGTACCCCTTCTAAAAGTAAAGGATTTTGAATATGGTATTAATGTTTGAAGAAATTTAACATAAATCTATATGAGTGTAACCTAGAACTATATAGGTAGTAAGTGTTTTCAGTTAAATGGATTGGTCCTGCACTGACTTTATTTACCTAGTAAACAAATATGTGTCCAGAAATAGCTGGAAGGAACAGTGCAGCTGAATAACCTATCAAATCTTTCTGTGGAGGTATCTGTTCAAGGCCATGGTTATTGCTCAAGTCACAAAGATATTTTCTAAATCCCTTCAGAGCTGGATCAGGGCCCATATCTTTTGGATATCACCAGTGTTGTCACAAGATGAAGAAGAAACAACAGAATGTTTGCTTTAGAATTTTGGAAACAATATTGTCCTGTAACAGGATAGTATTTTATTAATGCAACCTATTTTCTAAGTACAGTTCACCATTACACATGTGAGCATTATTCATTTTTATCAGGTGTTGCTTGACAAAAAAAATATTGGAATATGCTGTCAAAAATTTTAGAGATATTCTGAATGAATGTAAAATTTATATTCTGAATCAGTATAAATATTAATTTCATTTCTTGAAAATGTGAAATCATGTCATTCATTGAAGAAAACTGTAAGTTTTAGCTATTTAATTTTTAACATAAGTGGATTTTTTTGGTTTTATTCCCTCAGTGTTCCTTGGTGACTTGTTTGTACACCAAGATATTGGTTTGGATTTGCCTTTGTGTAATTCATATACTTTTGATCAATTCCAACTCATGCCCAATTATATTACACTAAATTAACATAATTCAACAGATGTTGATATTTAAATGTTTTCTGGCATTCACATCTTGGACAGCTGTCTTAGAGCTTGGGGAAAAGGCAAACATTTAGAGTTAAATGCTGAACATATGTTTAAATTACTAATTAGAAACAAGAAAATGCATTATCCTTTCTGAGGGCAGTAGGCCTCTCCTACAGAATTTTTTTCCTGGAGACTCAATTCAAAAATAAAGTACATCAGTGACTTCAGCCGGGTGTGAAAACATATGCAGTGTGTAAGTTTTTATTTTCCGTTGTGTTTGCTAAAATTATGTCTGTGTGGAGTTGAGTGTGTAGATTTGTAGAGTTCAGGACAATTTTGGACTACTTCTATGTCTGAATAACACTTAGAAGTGCTGAAAAAGATAACAGAAAGGAACATATTAGGATATAGTATTAGGTGATGAGATAATCTGATGGGGCCAGAGGAAGACTGTGTTCTTCTCATAATAGGATTGCACTAAGACTTTCAATAATACAGGTACCTCACCCTTATGTTTAAAGTTATGTTGTGAACAGATTGGCATAGTATGAAAGGAGTTTGTTAGAGTTACATGGTTTTATCACATCTGTTTAAGATTTAATAAAAGGAAAATAAAGTGTGTAACACTTGTGATTAATGTAATGTTTTTTGCGCTTGTGGAGGCAGATGAAGCAGTCTGTTGTATAGATGATGTCATTATTTAGACAAGTTTAAAGAAAAGCTTTACTGTTTGTAAAAGAACTGGAGAAATTATGTGTGGAACTGATTTCACCTGAATGGTGTCTGAGGAAAGTGGTACCAGGAAGAAATATATACTTATATTCATAAGTAGTCATTAAAAATTAATATGTATGCTGCATCTGCATTGTATTTCATTATTATATTGCCAGTTCTTTAGCACTGAATGAAAAGTTTCTGTAGAGACTTTTAATGCATTTTGTAGGCAGGAGTAAGAAAGCAAGAGAGAAATCCTTTCAACACTGTCAGCACAGTGATGTTGGGAGGGGCTCTACAGCCTCCAGAAAGCTAGCATGAGGCAATACATACGAATTTGTAAATTCTTTCACATACTAAAAGCAAAGTCAAGCAAACTATAAAATAAGATTTTTTTAATTTCTGGTTTCCAGGAATCTGGATATCCCCTGTTTCTACATACTGTCAATGCTGCTTTTGTGTGTTCCATAAAAGTAATGAAATTCACCGAGAGGGTTTGATGGAAATAGAGGTAGACCTCATGTACAACCTGAGTATAACATCTTAGTCTCCCATTATCAAAGGTCTTTTATTATGGAAAAAGAGCTCAGGTGAGGAACTGTCCACCAGGAATGCACCTGTCACAGTTTTGGTGTAGACTGTGGTGCACGTTAGGGCATATAATACACTGACTGCCTAGGTTGCCACCAGGCACACATGTATGTGACATGTGTCTCTGTCAAGTAAAAAAATAGATTTCAGACACTGATTTGACCTAGAGTCAGGTAGGTCAATCTCACTGAGTGAGATTTATCTCAAATGTTCTTTACAGAACATTACTGGATTGTTTTTCAATATTGCCCTATACCATAATACTACAATGTGGTGTCCAGGTCTCTATTGTTAAAGCAAGTCTTTGTTCACTCTCATCTGTCTTCATCTACACCCAAGAAATACTGACCTCAAAGTTGTGTCCTGTGTATCTACTTGAAGTGCACACGTCCTAAACATATTTCAGAATGTGAAAGAATGTAGGTACCTTCTTCAGAATGGACAAAGTGCCATCCCTCTCTAGTTGGGATGTCCACTGGGCACATACATTACTGCATATGTTTCTCTAATCTTGGTGTTCAAGTGGAGACCAGAGGCTGTGTCTGTTTTGGCCAAGCTGTGTGGGAAAGAGGAAATCTTTCCGTATAAAATTCCTTAGCTGTTGTTTTTCATATATTTTTCCTGAAAAAGAAACATGCCTTCCATTCTTCAGTGTAATATTATGAAATCATCATGCATCTTTTCTGTGGCTGTATTGACATCCTTGCCAGAGGCAAAGATTAGAAGTGTTTGTTATACCTAGATAATACAGAACAGTATCCCCAGATTTACAGCCCTAACTGCCTAGACATATATTTGACATGATACCTTTGATTAAGGCCATACTTCTGGAGATTCAGTCAAATGAAAGTGTTGAACTTTGTGTTCATCTTATCTAATTAGCCAGTAGTCCAATGATTGGATATTTAGAAGTGCATATATGTATATATCAGGTGTTTGATGTTGTTTACCCCTAAACTAATCATCAACTCTTCCACGCACTCGAGATGCTCTTGAAGCCATTGTCTGCAACTTGTGCAGTTTTAGGAATGTACAGTAAGAGTTAACACTCATCCAATCTCTTTTATTCAAGCCATGCTAATGGATCCACTTCCATTGGCCACCAGATAAAGCAGCGCCTGCATTTTAAGCCACGTAAGAAATGAGATAATCTGTACTACAGGTCCATTCTCTGTAAGGACATGAGAACCATTTCTGTGATGTTTTTGTGTAAAAGGTACTTGAATAATGTGAGGTTTGCTCAGGTTATTCTTTGATTTTTATAATGTTAAGCTGTCCCTCACATTCTGTTTGGTTTTTTTTTTTAAATCATTTTATTGACTCTCTTTTGTTACCCAATTGTGAGTTCTGCTTTTTCATTTTTAACTGCTGCTGTGAACATTGCTTCACCCCTGCTCAATTTGATTTTTAAAAAATAGTCCAGTCATTTCAAGTTTAAAGTGTAACAGTCCTCACTGCATTCTCTCTTCAATCATATCCATATTCAGAACTATTTTGTACCTGTGTTTTAAGACTGAAGACTGAGAGTGTCAATTCGATTTCCCCTTCAAAATAATTCTCTCGAGTCCCTTCTAAAACGCAAACCAGCCCACTCTTGCCAGTCTCTTGTGAAAGAAGTTCACTTTCAAACTTTTATCCAGCCTCTCCATTAGCTGAAGCGTTCGGTGGTGATAAACCTGCAGAGTTCTACAGCCACCTGCAGGAACGCATGGATACTGTGGCAGAACGGGACGTCACTGCTTACGTGCATGTGCTCCTCAGGTGAGGGAGATGGTAATTGGAATATAATTGGTAGGCAAGTATTGATCGTTATCGATTCATGTAATTGTCCTATGGAAATCAGGCTTTTTGAAAACATTATTGTATTATAATAGTATGCAGCATAGGATTTTTCCAAGTTGGAGTAGAGTACAGGATAATACTGTTAACGAAAACTGTAAATTTACTACAGGTAAATACTGTTAAATGAAAAATATACACTTCCACCTCTGCTTTTGTTTAGTAAACAGTACTTTCATGTATTTTGATAGAAGCAGAACATAAAACCATCGCCTTTGTTACTTACAAGTGATCTTAGCAATGTCGTAGTATTGCCTGCTATATGGTTTGATGCTAAATATACTAAGGGACAACATTAAGTTTGCCCTTAATGTTGTTGTAACCGTCGGCACAATTACATTAATGCACCAACAAAAGCAACTGCGCTGGTGCCAATTAAAGCATTGCAGCTTGCAAGGAAAGTGACAGCTGCTAACAGCAGACAGACACAGTAAAGTGATCAACAGACATGTTGGTACAATGAGACATATAAAATAAGCATGTAAACATTTCGTATTTAATTCACTAGTAGCCAGAGTTCCCCAAGGGAGACGACAGTCTTGCTGGTCGAGGCCATTGTACTACTGCATGTGAAGCTCCCTGCCGTGTAACACTCCGTCTTCATTACATCTTTCTGACGAGACTGTGGAACAATTACTGAGTTTCAATAGGATTTTTTCAGTTGGGAGAGAAGGGCGTGTTTTTTCATTTTGGTGGAGGGGTTGAGGTTTGGTTTTGTTTGGGTTTTTTTACACATGGGATGATAGTTATTGCAGAAGCATGTGATAAACCAGAGATCTAGAACTCACGTTCAAGCGTATCTGCTGTCCTACACCCTTTTTATTGTATTATCCTTCTTGGTGATAGGACTGGTGAAGTTAGAACCCTAGTAATAGCAAAGGTGATAACTACTAATGAGAGAGTTAAGAAGCGCTTGCTCAGAAGGTGGACTGCAATTAAAGCAGTGCAGCTGTAGGTTCCCCCACAGAAGAGACCTTTATTTGGAGAACATAACTAAATGGTCCATTAACAGCAAAGGTGAGGGTAGATAAAAATCTGACATAGCCTGTTACAAATGTCTTAGAGAGGAAAACAAGTGTAACTGCAACAATGGCACTCAGCAAAAATATTTGCATATCGAACTATGAAAATTACAGAAAAGAGGTTGAGTTGCGTGGGCATGCATAGAAATGTTTTGGAACTTTAAAGAGACAACTCTAGGCGCATTACATAGCCAATTATCTTGAAAAAAGAAATGTCAGGGAGACTATTTAAGACTATTTAAGAAGGGGGCAACAAAATTTCTGTCTGAGTGAATGTTCGCCACAGGAATGCATAGATGCTTGTGAATTGCTTTAAACGTCATTGCATCTCTAAAAGTATTTGCTCATCAAAACTACTTTTTATTGTGTTTATTATTATATTATTTCAACAGCTTTTTTGTTGTTAGTGCCTTTTCCAGTCCGTCTTCACTTCTGCTGCTCTTATTTAGCACAGAGAAAGGAGAATCTAAACCCTGTGCGCAGGAAGAAAAATGAATTCAAATTGACAGTGGCTTTTCCAGTGGTTTTGTTTAATACGCTGAGGCATGACACAACAACAACCAAAAAAATTCTTGGCGTGCTAGAGTAAGTTCACACCAGCCTGGCTTTTGCAGCCCTTTTATTTCCCTCTGCTGCAACTTTGCCGCTGCTGTGACACTTGCAGGCCCGCTCGGCCGCGGTGCAGCTGATGCCCTGTCCATGCTCATATTTTTCTTATTGACAGTGAGTGTTCTTGCCAAACGCCAGGGACCATAGTCACATCTGTTTGTCTCCCAAGCTCGTCTGAGGCTGCTTGGGAGCATTTTTTATCCAGAGGGCAGCTTTAACTAGGCCTAATACTCTGAAAAGCTTCTATTTGTAAATGCATACAATGAGGCGACAAGTTCCTGTTGTCTTTCCTTAAAAATTATTCCATTTGACACTGCTTGCTCCAGTCCCTGTCACCAGCACGTCAAAAGCCAAGTTTTCAGGCAAGGTGGTCTTAACAAGTTTTATTTTTTCCCTAATAAAACGCCTAGCTTCCCTCCAGAGCACTATTTATAAATGATAGCTGGAAGCAAGCTAGGGGTAAGTAGAGAGAAGTCAGGCAAATAGCTTTCTTCCCTTCTGTAATCCACACTCTTCTGATTTAATGCTAAGAAACATAATGCTGAACTTAGCCTGATTGAGGGTCAGAGTTCTCCCTACTTTATAATACCCCCATTACAGGCATTTCAAAACGTACTGTGCAGCTTCAGAATAATACTTCATTTCATATAACCTGCCAGATCCAGAGCAGTGATACTTCTTGTCTGTTCTCCCTAAAAAAAGAAAAAAAAAAAAAAGCCTTTTTTTTTTTATTTATTTTGCTGTGATCTACGTTGACAGTGTATATCAAATGTTAAGACCTGCTCGACAGTAAATGCCACTTCAGAATCACAAGTTAGCTTCGTGCTTGATCTTGGTGGCCATAAACGTGGGTTTGACAGAGCTTAATTGGTGCTCTAACGTATTGTTATTTATTTGTATCGTGCAGAATTTTTCCACAACAACAAAGAAATACCCACTCTCACCTTGGCTGGTGATCGTGGTGTTGTGCTCGGCAAAGGCGAATGATTCATTTATGCTGAAGGAACAAGGCTGCCTTTCAGACGTTCATTGATTTTAAATTAAAAAGTAACTGCTATGTTCTACATGAAGGGTGACAACAATAACAAAGTAGTCCTTACTTAGTGTTATTTGTTGCAACTCCATTCGATGTGCCTGGAGGAAAAGTGGGGAGACCCCAGTACCATAATCTTACGGATCAATAATTTAGATATCTCAATGTAGTGTAACAGATAATCAATTCTGGGTAAAATAACTCAAACACTGCTAGCTGCTGCTGCTGTAGCTCAGGTCTTCAGGTTCAATTGCCTGACTTTATTAATTTTTATCTTTCATCCTACTTGTATTGCTGGAGCCTTTCTCTCTTTTTCATTCAGAACAGAAAACAGAGACTTACTTGCTGTTAAACATATAATTTACCACAGAACTTATCCTGCATATTTAATATCAATACTTCTCTTAAATAATTTTTCTCTAATAATTGTTTTGCCATATTGTATCTAAATATAAATTTTATTTATTGTACAATCAATTATGAAAGGATTATACTTCTTGAATTATTTTTTTTTTGCTAAATTTGTCACTGTTTTAATATACTAGTTGAACTGTGTTCATTTTCTGGATGTTAGAGTATGATGCAATTTCAACTTAGAAGAACTACAAGGAAACTGTTTTAAAATAAAGAGGATTAAATAAGTGTTGAACTAGGGGTTCGCTAGGTGAGGCTAGAGTGCACTTCTGTGTGAAGGAAATTATTTTGAATATTTTACTATTTATATAAAAGCATTATTGTACTTGTCAATTTGCTGTAACTTTTTTAAAGGATTATGTAGGGGATTGTACATTGTCATCAAGGCATTGTTGTCACTACTTTACATTATTCAGCAGACCTGAGATCTCTCAACGTTATATGCCCATTTGTTATTCATTTAGAAGCAGCACAGCTTTAAAATGTTTATAAATGCAGTAAAGGGTAAGTCATATATCCACACTGAAACCAGACCCTGTGAATGACAGAGTGTTACTGTGCTACAGTAGAGTGTCAGATGCAATTCTCAGCTTGTAATTTTATCAAAATTCACTGCACTTCTGTGGTAAGAATCACAGTTTTCAGTAATACTTATCAAGACATACTAAAATTGTGGTGTTTAGGAATTACTGCATTTTCCGGCCTTCTGTTCTAGTTCTTTCCAAAAAAATGCCAGTTACATATATTCCATTCTACAGGCACTGTACATTACTTCAGAAAAAATAATAATTGTCCTTTAAGATTATATTCTAAAATTTAGTCTTTGGAAGTTCCAAATACACCCTTATTTGTGGTATCTGAACTCCTAATAGCTGGCTTTAAAGCAGTAAGATTTGTTTGTTTGCCATCTTCTGCAGCTCCACCAATTTTCCAGTCTCCAAGTGTAAGCTCATAATTGTTTAATGAGTATACCAAATACTGTGCTTCCATGTTATCATTCTTGCAACTTGCCAGTGAATTAGAAAAGGACAAATTGCTATGCTACAAGTTTATTTCATGCACCTTCAAAGAGTTTACTGTTTCATGTTTTCTCATTCATTCTTCATTTTACCTTAAAAAAAAATTGATAATACTTTCCATGTAATAAATGTTGTTCTGACAGTCAGGCGTTACCAGCCAATTGATAACCTACCAACAGTATTGTGATGTCTTTAGATAATTAATCTTGGCCATTTTCCTGTCAGGAGCAACAGTGTTTTTCTTTTACGTTGAGCTAGAAAGATTGCCAGTTTTGAAAATTAAAAAGCATTCCCTTTATATTATTCATTCCAGTAACAATTTATGATGCTGCATTTAGATACTGAGCGCTTGTCAACAAACATAATTATGCTTCAATATAAACAAGATTGGTGGCTTGACTGTGCAGCTTCATCTTGGTTGAGAATGTTTTGATATAGGTTCAGATTATACAAGCTGTGTGTTTACGTGGCGATTTTCTTCTTCCGTTAATAGTTTTCTCCTATAATTACTTGCAGGCAAACCAGTGTACATTTAGGATCATTGTGCATGGGAGACATCAAACGGAGAAGGAAAGCTGCTCCCCTGCCAGGACCCACAGGTAACCAATTTCCCTGGGACAGAACACAAAACACAAGATGTTAAATCTCTAAATACAAAGGAGTAGGTCAGTGACCTGGGGAAATGCTTGAGAAATTCACTAACTTCCCATATAACTTCAGATATATCCTATCCTTATTTATTAATAGAGATTAATAAATAAATAGGGTCTCTTAATTCTCCCTCAAACATTTACAATTTCTAGTCCTTTGTAGCATGGCACTTCTTTGAAGAGAATGAATCTCTTTTCATATACTGAGAATCATAGACAGTAAAGATTACTGCTTATGGCTGTTCAAGCATTACAAGGTAGAAGACATGAGGTACCTTTTTTTCTGTGAGGTTTGCATATGAATACTATAAATGTCTTGCAAAATAAAGATAAGATGTGAATTCTTGGGCAAACAATCGAAAATATGAAGCTGTGCAGCATAGCTTAAAAATTAGTGCTGTAGATTAAACAGAAAGCACTTTCAAGCACATTTCTGAAAGATTTTTACAGATGCGAGGTCACAACCGTTGGATGCATTTTGCTGATGTCACAGCTGTGAAATGATTTTTTCAATACTTAGCTGTGATTTATAGGACTCTCATCAGTTTGTTGTATTAATTATATATGTGCATACTGGAAGGATTAGATTGTGTGTGCATGCCTGTGTGAGGCTTTTTATATATCGCTAATATGAAAATCTCAATTGCATGTCATAGTCATATATCACTTACTATAGCAACATATGCAATATATACAGTTCTTCAAATATATTCTAAATATATGTCTTTAGAGAAGCCTAATATTTGTATTCCACCTGAATTCCCCTTCCTGAAACTTCTTTGTTTCAAACCTCAGTGGCAGAAACAGACCAAGAATAATATTAAAAATGTTTTTAAAGCACCTTAGCGGCAGCAGTATGGAAAAAGAGAATGTATGGGTCAACTTCTAAGACTCTGAACATATGTGAAGTGAGAAAGAAAAATACTTAATGGCTGAAGAGAGAATAATATAATTATTTCTACAAGGTGATTTTCACTTCACGACTTTCAAGTACTAGAGGATGTCATTTTGTACTGAGAGAGTGTGAAGTATCATGGAGTTCATTTTATTATTCATTTTACCTTGGGCTTTCAGTGTTTCAGTATTTTATATTATAAGCTGGCTCCTCTGCGTAACTTTGCAAAGCCAATATTTTGATACTAAAGCAAATATATTATTTGATCATTCAATGTTATATATCTTATATATTCAAAATTTTAGAGATTGTTTTGCCCCACAAATTTGCCTTTACATGGAGAGCAAGACAGAATAATGGGGTTTCATATGAGGTGCCTTTTAACTAATGTGTGGGTTCTTTCTCCTCAAGTTCAAGGTAGTCTTTTCAATGTTGTTCTGGGCAGGAGGGCTGGAAATTTTTGTCTGTGGTCTTATAAAGATTTTTTTTCTGCATTTCATCATTGTAAATTTTTAAACAAATAGAAACTTTGGTAGACTTTGAATAAGCTTGTACATATGTGTAGGTAATGTACAACATTTTATATATTATTACAGTTTTCTTAAAGGTTAACCTTCTCACAGCTAAATTATTATCCATCACAGGCTTTGTTTGTTTGTCTTCATCAGTGTTTCATACCATTTGAAGAAAGAAACAGGATTTCCTTTTAGAATGGAAATACATTTTGAAATTTGAATTAAAATGAAAGATTGCTATTTGAGTATTCTTTCGGTAGTTTTAGTTAGCTAAGATATAGGAACAGAAGGATGAGACCTTATGTTTTAGAATTTTGAAACTGTTTCCTTGGAAGAAAGAAAAGACAAAATTTGTATATTTACATGAACAGAAGTTGGAAATGAAAAGAAGCATTCTGCTAATAATTGTCCATGTTTAACAACATAGTGAAACCTAAAAGGCTCTCTGTAAAAGGGTCATTAACTGCAAACATTTTCTTGAGCTGAATATGCTACAAATTAGCAAAGTTTCACATAATATGAGTCAATCCACTGAAAACAGTATTTTTAAAATTCTTACTTGTGTGTTTTGAATAAATTACATTGGGAAATTAACTGGTCATTTATATGTTTAGATCTGTACTATTGAAGAGAGTGGCTGGTGATCCTAATGAAGTATTGAAACACGGTCTCTGGTTTTGAGTCTCACAAGGGTAGCTCCTGCTACTTTCAGAGATCTTACAAAGCCATAGAATTCTGTAGCAAGCAGTGTTATTGGTTAAACATTTATTAATTGTGACAAGAACACCCAATTTATTTCAGTACTCCAGCTTATTTACTGCTCTTTCACCTTTGTATTTTGTATTGAAAAAGTAAAATGAATATTGATAGAGTTAGATATTGATTTCTAAATTTATAGCCTGTTCTCAGCCTGGAGTCAAAGTCACATACCAATAGGTTTGTGTATATTAGTAACAATGGATGTAGATTTACTTGTGCAGCAATGAGAAACTATTGAAGCAGGGAAGTTTGAGCAGCACGGAGCATTTTATAGTTTCAAAAATGTCATTTGTAAAGGTGAAGAAAAGCTGTCTTGAAAAGCAGTGAAGAAAATGGGAGATAGTATAGGTATGGATTGTTAGGAGCTGACAGTAGTAAGACAGGAGTGTCCTATTTTGTCTTTTTTACTAAAATAAATCTTCTGGTTTTGTGAGTGCATGATAGACCCCATTTGTGTTACTGAACCTAGATAGTTATAGACAGTTATTTAGTTTATCAACTAAAAAAAGTTGAAATTCTTGACTTCCTATGAGTTCTTTTAAGAATAAGGTGTTGTTACATTATAAATATCTACCTTTTTTTGCATAGCTTCTTCAATGAAACCAATATTATTTCAGTGATTCTAGTCATATTTGGGACCAGGTCATTCTCAATGACTTTATGTCCTCTCTGACTACCCAAGTGGTAGAAGTATTTCATATGGCACCCTGACATATTTCATTGCAGCAATACAATGCCCTCAAGGTTGTATAAAATTTCATAGACAAACTAATACATTGTCATAGAAAGAGCCCTACCAAAACTGTATTAGTGAAACCACACCAAAAAAAAAAAAGAAAAAAAGAACTCGTATGCAAGCAAAAGGACACTCTCTGCTTAGTATTGTTACTAGTTGAAACACATGCATTGGGAATGTTTACAGAAATTTCAGTCTTACACTACCTGACCAGTAGATACTACAGAATTTTAGATATCACGTTCATATGCAGAATATGCATTTACCCCAACTCCTCTCCTATTGACTTTATCTTCTTCTGTATAAGCTTGCTTTCTCACTCAGTTCCTGTTAAATCTCTAAGACCTTTTAGATTACTTTTATTTTTTATTTTTTAATACAAAACCTCTACATCTTAAATGTTGGAAAAAATTATCAAATGCTGCCTCACATCTGCAGGATGTTAATAACTTAATTTACAGAATGTAGGAAGTTTGATTCAGAACAACAAAAAAAGTTGTGTTACTTGTGTCCCTTGTAAATAGTCATTTATTTCTATTTGAAAATAATCTTTTTGCTCTGATGTTTACATAGCATGGTTTACAATTTGGAGCAGTGGTGAAAACAAGCAAAAGCCAATTTAAAAAAGAGAAAGCTATTTTGTAGTTAAAATACAGAGAATATAATTTAAAAATATATAAATTATTGTGCATGTTATGGGCACTTTAGTAGTTACACTTTGTAAAAGCAAATTTCAGATGTCATTTTCTTTATCTAGTTGGCATGTTGTATGCTACGGTACAGGCTGGTACTGATTGAAATGACCAAGTTAAAAGTCTCATTTTAAAGAATGTGTTTTAATGAAAAATATGACAGATTCTTAATTATAGCAGAAATACTGAGCACTGCTATAATGCCATCATGACTCACTTTAACAAGGTAATCAAAAGGGTACATGTTTTCATTCCTTTTTAAAAATTGCCAATGGAACAGCTAAGCGAACTATTTTGCTGATGCTTAATATGTCAGTGATTAAAAATCAGACCTGAATATCTGCAGTACCAAAATGATGATTTGGAAAAGATTGTGATTACACTGTGATAACAGAGGTGGCTGAGGCTAAGTTTGTGGTGAAGGTCAGCTTAGTGAGATGGTTGCAGAGAAAGGGAAGACTTCTGTGTACTTGCACAAACTGTCAGTAAATTTCCAAAACTCTAGACAAACTACTATGCGCTGAATTTCTTTTTAGCTTGATTCAGTGTTTTTCATCTGTTAAATGTACAGCTCTACAGAAATCCTTTTTCACAAAGCAATACAACATTGACATGTCTTATGAACGCTTTCCCTTATTGCATTGTGCCATTTCTTATCCTTAGTCTACCGAAGTCCTTTCTGGAGTACACAGTATATCTGCTTGATCATCCAGCCTAGGGATACTCTTTCTTCTTTGGTTGGTTTCTGCAGCAGATGAAATTTTAGGGCATACTTTCTATTTATGGGGGTTTTTTGCCTACCGTATGGTCTCACTAAACGAGTTCAGAAATTAAAAGCTCCGCAGAGTGCCATCCAGTATTGGAAACTGCTGCCCCTGCAGAGCAAAAGACTTTTCATGTTGTTCTGTAGTCATCGGTTCAAGCAGGGTCCTTTATGTATAAACACCAGAGTAACAAGGAGAGTTCAGTAGCAAATTTCAGCAGATCCACAGTGTAACAAGAACCAACCTTATACTGGAATTTGATGATGGATTTCTTGTGGTCTAGAGAGAAGACAGTATTCTTTAGGTTGTACACACAGTCAGCATGAAGTCACAAAGAAACCTTCAGATTGATAGAAGATGGCTGCACCTGTCTCTTCTAAATGCTGTCATCTTCTGAAATATGGAAGATTCAAAAGTAATTCCCAAATTTACTCTGGGAGTCTTTCCTAAGGTAGCTGTTTCTTTCTGGTTGTGGGAAGCATTCAGATTGCCTCCACTGAGAACTGGACTTCATGATCCTTATGGGTCCCATCCAACCTGAGATATTCTAAGATTACATGTATTTTTTGAACTTCACTTTCAAGAAACATAAACCAGCTTAGCAGAGTATATCACTTAAAGAGCATCTTAAAGATGATATATAAGAAAATTCTGCTCCAAAAAGGATAAAGTAGGTGGTTTTTTTTCAAGTTTCAAAGATATGTCTCATTAGACAGTTGTATGCTGGAGAAATAGCTTTCCATGAAACTGAGAGGTGGCAGTAGGGACATCCTCCAGGTCAGTTATGTGCTCTGCTCGTTCTCCACCAGGAGCCGTAATAAAATGGTTTCCCACAAAGAAGAGCCACCTCCATTTTAGATGCAGTTTGTTAGAACTATCACCTTTTTCAGATGGGCTGATGCACATTGTGCAGTTTTCCTAGACCTCAGCTAATAAAAGCAGTACCTGATATTTGTCATGGAATCATAGAATACCAGGTTGGAAGGGACCTCAGTGATCATCTGATCCAACCTTTCTTGGCAAAAGCACTGTCTAGACAAGATAGCCCAGCACTCTGTTCAGGTGAATAGAAAAAGTGTCCAATGTTGGGAAATCCACCACTTTCCTGGGGAGATTATACAGTGGCTGATTGCTCTCATTGTGAGAAATTTTCCTCTTGTGTCCAATCGGAATCTCCCCAGGATTAAATTGTACCCTTTAGCCCTTATCTTTTCTTATGACCTCTTGTAAAAACGGAATCTCGATCTTCTTTTAGCCACCCTTTAAATACTGGAATATGGTGATAAGGTCGCTCCTAAGCCTTTTTTTTTTCTCAAGGCTGAACATACCCAATTCTCTTATTCTTTCCTCAACCTATTTCTGTCGGTCTGATTTAGGTTGGTAATACCAAAGGAATTCTGCTAACCAAAGAAGGCTTGGGAGTTAAAATGTGCAAGGAGAAAATATGGGTAGTTTTTCCCCAGTCGGTATAACTTCTTATCCCAGCTCTTCACAATGATCTCTCGGTGGTTGACTAGCTGGTGACTAGTTTTAATTTCTCTCAAGGAAATCAGGAGCACTGATGACAATAGTCCCCACTATAGATTATGCAAAAATCACGTGTCTTAAAGGTTTGTTAGCATGTAATTTACTTTTTGAATAAGGATGGAGGCCTATGCATAAACTAGATAGCTTTATCCAGAAGGTTTTTGCCACTTCAGAAGAATAAAAATAACCATTTAAGATAGGAAAAAATATTTTCATAAGGTGAGAATATAAAAGTCATTTATCACTTTTCCACTGCAGACAACTTTGGATTTCTGTTTTCTGTCTTTCTATAAAATGGAAATGTTTCTGATAAAAGCTGTCGTAGATACCTGTTATGCTCTGGATTTCATCAAGAAAATTTTTGCTTTATTTCCACTAAAATAAGAGGAAACTTTGATTTTCTGATTGTAATAGAAGTTTACCTTTCAGCCTGTAAATTGACTTTATTGACGCTAATGTAATAACTAAGATTTACGTTCTGATGCCTTCCTAACTGATAGAGGGATCACAGCAAGCATTGTTTGCATAAATAAATAGGCAAATAGTTATTTAGCCTGTAGTAAAAAATATGCAGATGTGCTTGCCTAGTTTTAATGAATTAAGCTTCATTTTTAATTAAGATGATTTGACAGAAGATAATACTCCAACCACATAGGCACAGAATAGGCAATAGAAGTGGAACTTCACCTCCAGTATCCTGGCAATCCATCCCAACTTGGGTCAGGGTCAGAGAGAGACACCAGAATATGCATAGTCCTAATTTCAGTTTAATCTTCAATCTTCCTGCTGAAATTAACACTAACCACACTGTCCGTTTTGAGACCATTACTGTGATTTAAATCCTTTCCCTGTGGGTTTCAATGTAAAGTTACAAGTGTTTTTGTAAAAGTCAGAGAATGCTTATCAGAAGGGGGCAATTTTTGCTGAGTTCCGGGGGGATTTGGAATGGTCCCATGAACCCTTCTTCCAAAATGCTGTCCAGTGACAGTCTTCTGTTAGCATAGAATCATCTGGGCCGGAAAGGACCTTCAAAGGTCATCTAGACAAGGGATAAAACTGACCTCCTTTGGACCCAAGGGAAAGGACAGTGTTAGGTATTCAAGAGATTCCCCTTGCAGAGGAAAAATTGGGAATCTAGCAATTCCAACTCTTCCCAACCAGTTTCAGTAGTAGCAAAGGCTGAATGGGTTACATTTTACACACAGCATAGTTCAATAAAGCATAGAAGGAGAAGAGCACCTGCAAATCCATTTCCAAGCGATCTGTGTTACTGGATGAGCCGTTGAACCTACAGTTCAGTGTCTCACTCAGTGTGTGGATTTATCTTTATGTTGAAAATGGATTTAAATCTAGGGTCTATGCTGCAAGAAAGAACGTATCTACCCATGCCACAGTTATGCAACAATTACTTGAATACTCCTTGCAGTGGGGCAGTAGGAATGAAAATATGGCAGTGCAGACATCAACTAAACTCTGCTGTGGGTAAATCTGGATGTTTCCAACACCTACTAGAGTTATAGCTCTGTCCTCTCTGCTATTTTTATCTCTCTGCTAGCTAGAATAAAATACAATGCAAGCAGACACACTTGAACTATAATAATTTTAAAGTTATTCTTTAGATACAGACTTCAGTAGCTCAGTGTGAGGGATATATAAAAGTCTGATATAAAAATGTAATATCAAATATTTAGCTAAATAATATGGCATTTTCGTAACTGGTTTGTTCGAGTGGGGTTTGGTGGGGTTTTTTTAGATATAAAGCCATGGTATACTGAATTCTGAATCACTACCACTGCAGGTAGTGATTTTAAAAATCACGGTATGGCTGTCGGCTATGCTCATCATGCTGACTGTGCAATTATCCAAAACAGTTTTAAGAATATAAAAATTTAGGCAGTCAGATTCCTATTTTGCTAGTTAGAGAGAGCTGGCATAAAAAGATACACTACAGCAATATATTATTCTGATTTTATTCCTTGTAAAATTGTCCTGTGTATCAGGATCAGTCCCTGCTGTTCTGAGCTCATCTGTCTTGTGAGGAGTCAGAAAAGAAAAAGAATAGATGGAATATTAAATGCTTTCAGAAAATGAGAGGGAAAGCACACTAGCCTTTAAAGTGAAGCAGCATGTATCGTTTCTCCTTCCATTGGCTGTTTATCCAACATCAATACAACAGTTTAGGAGCCAAATTACTAAACAAACTGCCAATTAGGCTTGCAGTCAGCTGGATAGATTAGTGGCTAAGAGAGGCAGATACAAGATTTTCATCTCTTGAGCCAATTACGGAAGTGAATTACCATCCACAATGCTCCTTGGAAGATTTGAGGTAGAAAGGCTGACTCTGCTGTGATAGACGTAAGTGAGATCCAGGGTAGGGGGTAAGGGTTAGCAGGCCATGTGTTGCAAAAATTACCCAAGCAAAAAAAGATCCTTCTAGGAAAGGATTTAAAGGATTTAAGGCTGCTGGGAGCGATAGAAGAGGAAATAATAGTCGTGGTATGCTCTGCAAAGGCATTGCTCTTCTGCTCACAAGTCTTAATCATACAAAAGAAAGATGAAAGGCCAAGACTATATTTATGTACAGTGTCATTTCCTCAGAACTGTTTAAAAACCTGTTTTCTTAACATCAAAAATAGTTTGGTGGCCAGAGATGAAATCACTTCAGTATGCCTTCATTTGTTTCTAACAACTGGGGGGAGAAAAAAACCCCAACATTTTCAAAGTAAGGGTTATTTAAGAGCTTGAAGCTATCTGTATTCTGATTTTATTCATCCCAATATAAACCATATGTTGTTGATGTTAGACTTATCCAGCAATTGGACCATACAAATAAATAATGTTACAATAGGGGTTTATGGGGTCACAGTTCCTTTATTAGTCTGTAATAAATGACAATTGGTGAGCTTTTAATTTTTTTAGAATGATTTTCCAAATAATATGGATTTGTCAGATCAAAACTGTGCATAGGCTCATTTGTTTCCTGCTGAAGATGTTGAACACTGGTGTAACATTGTTTCTTAAGTACGAAGCAAATTTTTGCAAGCTGTTGTATCCAAAAATGATTAAACAGATGTGGAGCCTGCAGCAGCATTAGACCTCTGATCTGATTTTAGCTTACAGATGGAATTAAATTAATTCATGGCAATCACTGTAAAATCAAGGGTATGGCACTGAATGCTAGTGTACTGTTTAACCAGGACATACCTGTCTCAACAGCTGTTAAGAAAAAATTACATACCTTTATTTTTCATTGAAACCTGCCTTTAATGCCATCATAAATATCATACCAAAATTAAACAAATGTGATGAGGTTTTTGGTTTCCCCTTCCCAGTTTTACCTACTCATAAGTTCCATATTCCATGTATGATACGTTCGTATGCATGATATGTGTAGACCTTGAAGTGTGTCTATTCATATACACAAAGGTTTGAGGATTTTTTTTATTTTTTCTTTTTAATTTCAATTGGCAGCATTGCATAGAGAAGGAACATAAGTGAGGGTATATTACAACGCTATCTTTTCAAGCAAGATACTGTTCCTCACTTTGTGTAATGGCAGCCACTTCTACATGCAGACTAATTATCTGGTAGATCAGGAACCCAGTTGTTATAGTCGTTAAAAACATTTTCAGTCTGTAGATAGAAAAGGCTCCACGCAGGAGATTCCTTCAACTAATTACCTCATAACTCCTGGAACCCGACAAAGCCTCATACAGCAATAAACTTAGAAAAATTATTTACCGCTTTTTTTTTTCTTTGCTTTTTTTTTTTTTCCCTCTGATTTTGCGTAGTTATTTTTTGTGGGACGGCGCAATGGATTGAGTTTTGCTCTTGCTCCTGGGTGGGTCGAGACTGAACATGTCCCAGAGGTAGCACAGCCCTTTTCAAGGCCAATGTGCTTGGACCATTCTCTCTAACAGGCCCTACTGGCTAGTCCAAGAAGTGCCATAGGCATGAACTAAAAACTGAACTTGAAGATGAATATTGCAAGGACGATTACTGCTTTTAATTAGGAAATAAAAGCCCAAAGCATGGGAATGGGGGTCAGGGGAATAGCACACAGTGTAGCATGGTTTTTAAGAGCTCTCTCTTGTCGTGCAGTCTATCAGCAATGCAAAATTCTTTTTTCCAGTTGCTGATTGGTCATGGAATGGAGGAAGAGGGCAACACCACTATCTGTATTCTTCTGACTCAATTAAAATAAGTGGCATTACGGTTAATTTTTGAAAGGATGGGTGAAAATTGCGGGAATATTAAACACAGATAGAGATAGCATTTATATAAAACTGATATACTGCAAAAGAATGGCCTGCATATATTAAATAATTTTCACAATAAATATAAAAACTATCCATATGCACCTCATTTGCAAGGAGGAATAACTAGTAAATTGGTAATATAGTTGTGTGGATTTTTGGTTTTCCCTTATTCTTGGTGTAGTAGAACAGCACATTATCCAAACACGTTATCCTTTGGACAGTGTATGTTGTCTGATTGTTTGCCCAAAAGTGAGTTGTGAAGCCAAGTTTATGGTGGTTTCTGCTGTTTTAATAAAACACAAGTCTTCAGGGAAAGTTTCAGCCTTCTAACAGGAGTTAGAAAAATATGAACAGTGGGGGGGGAAAATAGGTATAAGGTATAATACACTTTCTAGAAGTACTTGTATGTCTTTAAAAACAAAAACTATTCTAATTATCCTGTCAGTAGCAGGAAAAAAACCAAAGCAACCAAACAACAATGAGCTATTTCAGAACAATATGAAAAACAGAAACATCAATTTATTAAATAACACATTAGGGGACAGATTCTTCTTTCATATATCTTTTGTGAGGTTGCTCTTGGCTGTTTTGAAAATTGAAATTCATATAGAAAGGTACATCTGTTACAGGAAAAGGTGCGTGGGTTTTTCCCCCAAATGGACTAGCAAAAAAGCTGTTTACGTTGTCTCAGGCTATGCTTTGCATACCATTCCAGCAGCATTGCTGTCTTTGTCAAAGCAGCATTATGAATTGTTTAATAGTTCCGGTTCTTAGATGTCATGAATATACTTTTACCCTTGCTCTTTCCTGCTTGGCAGATCTGTTGGATCTTTCTTCCCTTTTACAGTTCTCCCTTAATTGTTCCATAGATGTGCATTGTAACGATGCTCTGTTTCTTACCATCACTTGTTGTAAAAACTGGATCAAAACACACATCCAGGATTTCACCTGCAAGGTCTACCAGAACTTTTGTTCAACAGTAGCTTCTTTTCTTTCCCCTTTTCTGAGCTAGAAAGTATAACTAAGCAGGTTGCAAAGTCTGTGTTGTGTATGCCAGGCAGTGTCAGGGACTCGCCTGCATGAAAATTACCCTGCCTGTGGGGGCCTGAAAAGAAAGGAAGTCTTGGACATTGAATTTTGTGCTGGTCAGTTCAAGAGAACCCTCTCGGGAACTGGAGGCTGCTGACTTAAAAGCCTTTATTTTAAGCCTGGCATTAAGTATAGCTTCAAACCAATGCATTTCCCTTTTTCTTTGACTCGAGAACTGAGACACTAGAAAGCTATCTTCTCTGTAGTCAGTGTTTTACTGAATATGGACAGATCTATAGTGGATAATGCTGGAGAACTGGAAATTCATCATCACAGTCATCATGAGGTTTTTAATGTGCACCTCTCGTTTTGAACTTCTGTCTGTGTATGCTGTCTCCACTGCGGGACTTTGCTTTTGTTGCTTCTCTGTGTGTGTTAAATGAGGCTTTTCAGAGGTGTACATTCAACTTTTCTTGAGTTCTTGCTTAGTAAGTTAATATAAAGGACCAGCTGCTTGTCAGTGGTAAATATTCGATTGAAGACATTATAGTCTCTAAAACCACAAAACCTTAGTCTCCTTCTACGGTATTTTTCTAAAGTAGCAGGCCAGAACAAGTAGAAAGTTAAACAGATAATATTTGAAACTGGCCACATGGGATTTTTATTGTTCTGTTATTAGGGGAGAGGAAGATGTTGAGCAAAGCTGCAAGTAAAATCCAGCTGCCTACATGCAACTGCTTGTGTTAGTTCAAAACCTTCAGCCCTTTTAAAAATTGTTTGTATAGTGTAACTTGATAGATTTTACTGCAGATTCTTCAAATAAGTATCATCTGTATCACTCATGCAAGACAGCTATTTATGGAAAAGCTTATCCGTGCATCATCTCCAAAGTCTACCTTGAGGAGTTTGGTTGATGAGGGGAAAAAACAGCTTTGTTATTTGACATATACTTTTTTTTTTTATGATGCGTTCATGGAAAAAAAAATCTGTTATTAAAAAATAATCTGTTATATTAACACTTGCAATCCTGATGATGTTTTCTGCAGTATGTGTGCAGCTTTTCTCAGAGATCTTGACGGTACAGAGAGAAAAGTGTAAACAACATTTAATGGCATTGAAAATACCAAAAGTAAACTTGTATTGTATTTCCTGCAACATTGAGTAAAAGAGAAACTGAACAAATATGGAGCTGTATTTCAGAACAGTAGACCACTTATCTATATTGTCCCTTTAACAGCTGCAATTGTTTAATCAGAAATTCTTTATTGTGCTTTATTGAAAGAGGTTTAGACCATGAATAAATATTACTAAGAATGGAAGGAGGGTAATGTTACTCTGATGTGCCTTGGCTAGTAACAGTACGGGACAAGAAATTCAGGTGATCTTGCCCATGTATGGGTAGACTTGTGCAGGTGATTGTTTGAGACTGATGTAAAATCCACTGTATTGGAATATAAAAGATCTGGGACGATATTTGTCACGCTTGAAAACTGAGCGAGTCTTTAAAAACATTAAAGAAAAAGCAAAGTGTAAGACTGTATTATTTGGAATCCTGTGCAGTCAGGTCAACATGTGCACAGGCAGCCCGTTCTAGCCACCTATTAGATGAATTAGGAGAATAAGAAGGTTTAAAGCTTTAAGGGAGATTATCCTGCTCTTCTCCACATGGCAGGCAGCGCTGATTAATGCTGTGTGTGTTTCTTTAATCTCAGGGTTTGTAGGTGAAAACAGCCAACCAATCCCAGAAAACAACATTGGAAATAGAATGCTTCAGAATATGGGCTGGACCCCTGGCACGGGCCTTGGACCGGACGGCAAAGGGATGCCAGAGCCAATACGAGCCATCCAGAGACCAAAGGGACTCGGACTTGGATTTAGCTGACAGAAATGTACTTTGGCTGCCCGATAAAAATAAAGCTTAAATTAAAAAGACAAAAGAATTTAAAAGAAAAGAAAAAAAAAAAAAAAAAGAAAAAGGAAAACTTCTATTATTTGTTGTGATCGGCAAATCCGGTTATTTTTCTCTCAAAGATCACTGAAGTCAAAGTGCTTCACATTCACTACACCAGCTGCAAGGTACAGCCCCAGTGACAGACCCGGCATTCGAGTCTAACTTCATAATGGTGCTAAAATGTACAAAACCTTTGACTTTTTTATTTTTTGTGATCTTAAAGTTTGTATTAAGCGTAAAATTCAGTATATTCAGTTTTTTTCATAAAAGCTTCCGACACAGGAGGTTTTAGTATATAAACAATTAATTTTTTTTTTTGTAAATATAATTTCATCTCGAGAGTCTTGATAAGATTTGTTGAGGAAAATAGAACTTTTTACAGCTATTGTGTTTTCCCCTGTTCAAGAAAAGTTTCCAAACCTGGTATTTCTACTGTTTAACAATATTTGAAAATAAGCTGTCATTTTGCCCATAAGATATACATGTTTCCCACTGGAAGGTGATACAATGTCCAATTTCATATAAAAGCATGAAAAATGGCTTTGTTGTCATAGGAATGCCATTCCAACACCATTATCTGGCGATGTATCACTGTCTTCCACATTCAAGCTCAAAAGCAAAGCTTTTATACTTGTTCTTACAGTTACAGGATTATCTTTTTTCAGCAAACATTTTTTAAAGTTAAAGTTTATTTGGACTTTGGATTTCCCTTTTTATTAATAATCCTCAGTGTTTCCATTTTTAAGAATAGTTTAAGCTTTGAACCAGGAAATTGAAAGACAGGCATCTTTAAAATACAGTGTTTTTATTCCGGGTTTTGGAATATTTTAAACAATGCAGTCTTCAATATTGTATTATCATTTGGTTTGTGGTTGTGCTGGTGCCAATGAGCCACAACCTTTAAGGATCATGGCCAGAAAAAGGGCAAGGAGAAGCAGGATTAGGGTGGAGGAAAGGAAGGAAAAGCTACTTTGATGGCATCTCACAAATCTCAGCTAGCAATTTAAAATCAAGAGGGATCATTAAGTGTTTTAATCACTATCCTAATGTATCTAATGTCAGCAGAAGCAATTTCATTAAGCACCAACCAATCAAGCTCCTAGGGTACTTATTGGTCTGCAGTATAAAACAAATTCCACTTTAAAATTAAATGATCGGGCTGAAGGAAACTGTTGTTCCGAGGGACTAAGGAGAAAATTCTGCCCCCCCTTGCCCACCCACGTGGTAGCTGGCAATATTTACTCTGACTGCAGAGGGAACAGGATATGATTCTCCAGTCTTTTTTTTTTTTTTCAGGAGGAGGATCTCTCCCTTCTTCTTCTCCACCCAAACTACAGAGAAAAACACTTACTTCCAGATGCTTGCAAAGATATTTCATTAGACTAAAAAGAGCACAGTTTCCTTCATGTGACTGTAAAATGGAGTGATGAATTTTTTAAAAAGTGCTTTTATTGCTTTTTTTTTCTCTTAACTTCAGCCATTTCTCCAGAAAAATAATACTAGGAAAAGAAGTAGCAACAGCATTATAGCATTGAATTTGCTTAAAAAATATATTCATGCTTTCCACTGTGAGTACTGTCATTTTAGGAACATTGTTTCACCATACATGATAGCTGAATGCACGCCTTCTCTGAATTTCAGGAGAACTATTTATTGCTGTTTAGATACTTGATATGATTGTGTTGTTTTGCTTTATGAAATGATAAGAAATTTTAATCAGACTTGGGATTTATAATCAATGCATATGCTTTTTATTGGAAGTTTTTGGAGTATAGCATAATGAGAGTTCTCCACTTCAATATGTCTTGCACAACTAAACTGACCTAAATACATTCCATATCCTAGGAATTTCAGAGCCACATAATTGCAAAGGGCTAAGAGCCTGGAATTCTGCAGGTAGCAAGGGGCCACTTGTATAAGTGTTATTTACAATAATAAATTTATGTCACATGCTCCCGTTCTTTCAATGCAATGTGCTACTAAGAGCAAGTAAATTCTGAAGACCTCTTTGTATTCTACACCACAATGAGAAATTCCTTGAAATAATTTTCAACATGTGAATTGTGAAAGTGAATCTTTAACTTCTGGTTGTTCTAGCTCTATTTGCAAAATTGTAAGGGAATATTGATTCTCTGTTAAAATTCCATTGTTGTTCTTTGATAACAACACCTACATATCTTGGGATGGAAATTCTAAGTATCACACATATAACACTTGTTTTAATTATTTCTGTGGAACTTACCATAGGAGTAGTTCCTCAAGAAATCAGTCTGCAGCTCCAAAAGTACTTGAAAATGGTTCCTGTTTTATAAAGATAAGTGGGAAATAATGGATACGTGTTGAGAGAAAAATCTCTTTTTAGCCCATTCAACTCTATTCATCCTTTCATACAGATACAATAAAGGAGCCAACCTAGTAAACAACCATAATGGAAAAACTATTTAGCCTGATTGGAAATCTTACAACTTTTTGTTTTAAATAAGTCTATTAGTGAGAAACTATTACATGTTAAGACTAGTCAAATTGAGACAAAGTGAGAAACTATTACATGTTAAGACTAGTCAAATTTTTAAAAAGAGATAGATACATCTTGTCTGTTTTCCAGCAGGTATTCTTATAGATGCCACAGCTGACAGTCAACTTTATATGTTAGAAGCTGTAGAACAAAGTGATTTATTAAAATACTTCAGTGTAGTGTTTTGAGATATTTTTATGTTGCAGTAAAATTCCCAATCTGATGTACACTATCGTTTCATTCCTGATTTTCCCCATCTCACAGGAGTGGTTTTAAAGATATGCCAGTAGTGTGATTTTGCACAGTTAAAACTAGTGTTAAGAAACAAAGCAAAAATGCTTTGTACTTTTTTCTTTTTTAAGACATTGCAAAGTTAGTTGGCTTTGAACCAAGTCAGATACTTGGGTGTTGTTTTTTTTTCTTCAGGTCTTTCCCATACCTAACTTGCTATCATACTATCATACCTGCCACACAGCTGGCTTACATTATTTTAAAATAGATATATATGAGTATTTTCAGATGATAATTCCTACTGTCTGTGACACTGGAAGTTTTTTTGCCTACATAAATAAATGTGGGATTATGTTGTATCTAAAAGTTACCTTCCATCGCTCACCAGATTCTTTCCATGTAGATGTTTGATTAGTTGCTCAGTTGTTACCATAATATTCGGTCTATGAAGAAAGTTTAGTGAAGAGACTTTATGTATTATCAGCATTACATTTTGCTACATGTTCCATGGTATCTCAAAGTTCTGTGAATTGAGCCATTAACTGTTAATAAAAGAAGCCCGTGAGCAGTATCTTATTTTTTAATAAATATTTGTCAAAGTCAGAGAAGCATTATCAGTATGCTCATTTAAACAAGTTTGTCCCTGCATTTGTCCTTCTGCAATTAGGTCAATAATGGGTGTAGAATGGCAGTAAATAGCTAAATAATATGTATAGAATGCTTTGCTTCAATAACACAAATGCAAGATGAAGTAAAATAAAAAGACTCCATTCTTCATGGGTTTTGTATGTTCTTTTCTTTAAACTGCCCTTTTCAATAGCATTGTTATTACCAGGTGAGTACAAAAACATGCTGTTGCTGAAAACATAATTAAGGTTGCTAATATCTTGTAGCACGCAGGTGCATATGATGCTAAAACTGTTACACTGCTTATGTTATTATATGTATGTTTTTACTAGTACTTCTTTCCTAGGTTATTATTACCCACTGAAAAGATTACACCACAGCATCAAGAAATGCCTTAAGGTGTTTGCAGTACTTTTGTTACTGTATTCTTCTAAGATGTTTAAACACAAGTTCTCTTCACTCTTTAAGCATGTGTATTCTTTGATGACTGTGACAGGACCTTGTGCTTTCTCTTCAACCAGTTCTCCAAAACTTTTCCTCCAAGGAGAACTCACCCAGCCTTTGTTTCACCTTCCCAATCTCCTCACTCCCACAGCAGTTTCAGTAAAAGCACATCAAAAAGAGGGATGCCTTCCTTCCTGCTCTCAAGTCAAGAGTCTTTTTAGTTAGACTTTCATCCCTAGCAGAGTTTTCATGAGCGGTGGCATTCCATGGCTAAGTTACCCACAACAGAGACCCATACTGAAGGCCAGTATGTGTGTTCAGTCTGAAAAAAACACAGCCAGATTTAATATTTATCAACCAGTAGTCGATAAAGCTAACATAAAATGTTAAAAGAAAAAATGGCATTTAAAATATTTGTTTGTGGTTTTACTTTGAATTCTCCCTGTAAAATGTTTTATTGCAGTCAAGTGGAGTTTTTTTACAGGTACAGTATTTAGGATTGGGATTTTTTTTTTTTTTTTTATTGACCTCTCTGTACCAGAAGAAGTCATGGTGGAGGTGCAGCAATTTCAGCATGGATGTTCTGCTTTTCTCAAGTGGGGTCTTTTTGCTAAGAAAACTATGTTAAAACTTTGCCTGCATAGATCAATATAAGCTGCAGCTACTAAGCTATAAGAGAGTTTGTCCAGTAAAACTGATGACAACCTTTTTAATATAGGTGTGCTTTAAGGTATTGTGGAAAACTTTACAAAAGCAACAGAAGTTTCATACTTGACTCTCTACTGGAAACGTTTGGGCTTCCTATGATTCTCTTCTCCTGTCCTACAATAAAACAGATACTGCAGGTATTTTGACCGTGATGATATACTGCTTGTATTTGAATATTCAGTCTTAAAGTAAAAGGCTGAAAATCACTAAGATTCTGTAATCTTGGATCTCCTGCATCTATGAGAACTGTAGTTATTAACAGCTGTGAAAAGTGGTCTGAATTAATATGAGGTATTCCATCTAAGGAAAATAGGTTTTTTGGCCTGACTGCTCATGGCATGTTGCTATGATGAATTTAGTATTGGGGAGTCTGACTTATGAAACTGTGAATTAGTCTCTGAAGAATTTATATTTTATTGTAATATATTTACACTGATTAAATATGTGAGCTTATTAAAATCATATTCTCTTTCAGAATATTTGATGATAGATACGCTCCACTTGAGTGTGCCTTGTCCTTAGTGTTGTCTTTCATCCTTAATATCTGTCCATTTTTTCTGAATAAGTGTAACCATATGTATGTTTTAAGTGTCTATATCCCAATCATTTTCTCTCTTAAAGTGTAATCTCATGTATGTGCCAAGTGATGCCACTCAAGATTTTCTGTCATTTCTACTAGTCTAGTGAGGTTGGTTTTCAGTACCTCCTTAGACCGGTTTTCTGAATGGCTTACTCTTGCTTTGGAAGGTTATTTTAAGAGATTGTCACGCTGAAAACTTGAAATGTCTTTAGCCTGGGCAGGCTGTTGTGCTGTCCCTTCTCTTTCCTGTGGCCCCACGCTAACGAAGACCGCGAGATACACAATGCTTTCTGCGCATTGGTATCTCCATTGGCTTCCAACAGTTGAAGTACTAGGTCTAAAAATAAGCACGCATGGAAGTGTTTGCAGATTGGGGCCTTAACTTCCTTCCTTGTTAAAGATACAGGTCCTACATTTTCCATGGCATCAGAGTTCCCGCTGGCTCATCTCCAGCATGGAGTTTCTTTAGAGCACCTGTTTGGCCGCTGTAACGTTCAGGTTGGCTTGTGGCTAATGTCCGTCTGTCCTTTCAGTACCAAATGTGGCACATCCTGGCAGTGTGGGGACTCAGGGTTCTGCTTCAACCCGGAATCTCTCCATTTTGCACAGTTTGAAATAAAACGACGAACTGCTGGTGCCGGGTTGTCTGGGCCACAGTCAACACCCTCAGATGGTCAGACTGGTACTGAGTAGCTGATTTTGTATGTGCTATGTAGCCTTTTATTCCAGCAAAGTAGCAAGAAAAAGAGGAAGAAATATAAAATGTTTTCAGTTCAAAGAGAATGTAGCAGAAAAGTAAGAATTGTGGGTAAGGGAAGGGAACAAAATCACCTCTGAGGCTATGACATAATGAGAAAACTGAAATACTTTTAAGTTTAGGGGCAGATGAGCAAGGGATAACAGGCATCAGGAGGGAAAATATAAATGTCCCAAGTCATACTTTCTCCTATTTTAAACCCCAAAAAAAAGTTGCATGCAAAGCAAGAAATAAGTAATTTTCATTTTTTATTTTTCTATATTTCTAAATACTATTATAAGCAGTTAAACACATAAAACAGGAAATTTAGTGTTGCAAGATACTGAGTGAAAGTGTTTGGCAAAACAAATTCAACGTTTTAAACCCAGCTATGAAGGATACTGACAGTTTTAGTACCCAAGGTAAGTTAACCTTCACATGCATCTGTCACTTTGAATGCTTCAAACTTTCTCAGTGAGTCATCTTAGTCAGCTTTTTCTACATTTGTCCACTTCCAAACTTCCTCCATCTTCTTCTCAAGCATTTCTTACTGTTCATGCTGGACCTCAGAGTGCTTCTGATTGTCCATTTCCATGAGTTTTGTTTCCTGTTTTAATGATCTGTGAAGTTTTACATTTAAATTCCTTGGAAATTGCCTATAATGTGCTTTCAACGTATTATCCTATAAGGTATATTTAAGTGGTACAAGGAGATTATTTGTAGAACGAGGACTAACAGTTTTCAGTTTTTCCTCGATTTTTTTTCATAGATTTCTTTGGAAACCCTCAGTGCTGTTCACTGTACTCCTGTTGGTTTCTCCCTTGCATAAACTTGGCTGTTTTCTTACAGAATACTGTGTTGGAAAGCACAAGAATTTCTCCGATTGCATTTAGAAGTATGCAAATCTTCAATTCTGTATTTTTGTTTTCAAGTCTCAGAAGTTAAATTCGAATTCCACATGCATTGCCTTATTTCTTTCTAAATGTTCCAAGTTACCATAAGCATGTTCTGCCATTTATTTATATAAATAACAGAATATTTATATAAAAAGATTTTTAAATGCCAAATTCTCAGTATCTATGATGCTGGCTCTCTCCTTTCTAGTAGTAGTAGATATGATCTACAGCATAAACCGTGCATAGGTATGTATAACTAAATACAAGATTTAAAATGCCTTGAATGTGAATACCAGTGATACTCAGTATGTTAGTACTGGATGCCTTGGCGGTTTGCAGCCCTTGAAACCTCCTGCTGTTGGACCCTGCAGCAAGGAGGTCTCAAGCCTGCACGTTCTCCAACTCGGAACAAAGAACATCACCTTTTGGCTTTTGTAGTTCTGGTACAGCTCAATCATTTGAGTCTGCCCTGGCAGTAATTTCCATGCCCATTCAGGAGGCTGGGGAGGCAGGAGTACCAAGATTCCTGCCAGGATCTAGATCCTGATTCCCACCAGCAGATCTAGAGACTCCAGGTATGTAGCACGGTCTTGGAGCACCAGCTCAACAAAATACATTTGAAAAAAAAAAAAAAAAAAAAAACAGATGCTTGCTCCAGCACTTCTTTTGGAATTGTTGAAATGTCCTGTGGAGGACAGTATCTAAGGCAACTGCCACTGTCCCCAGTAGTCACCATGTTACCTGTTAAAGCAAGCTGAAAAAGTCAGCCATCTTTGCCATGAGAAATTTGGGTTGTGGTTCTTCTTGACCACCGCATCCCCGGCAGCCACTGTTTGGCAGCGTGATCTGTGACCACTCAACCCACAGACCAGTGGCACCGTGACTGGGATGGGCTAATCCTTTCAGGCTTGAAGGTGAGCATGAGGAAGGGCCGGCACCAGTTTCTGAGACGTGGTCGATAGCATCCTGGTAAGTGCAGGCTCGAAATTCCTGGAAGGGTCAAATACGCCCATCGTGGAGTTTGATAGCCACTAGCAAAGGTTTCTGGTCCTGGCACAGGAACAGAGCATCTGGTTCATCTGTGGGGTTCATGCACTGGCGTGCAGGATCGGTAACAAATATTTAGGCAGTGGTTTGAGATGGGGATCGTTCCAAATGAACCACTACCAGACTAATTATACCGGATCAGGATGAAAAGGTTAAACATCCTGTGTTGGTTTTTTTGTCATCATACAGGATAATGGCTGTTGGAAGAATTTTAGCCAGAGCCACATTCCTGCACTGCCATTAGACCTGGCGAATCAAAAAGGCAAAACTAAAAAAGAAATAAAAATGTTTTACTGTGTAGTTGAGAAAATGAAGTTACTTGCCTGTGTGTGTTTATATAAGCAAACATGAACACGCATGTAAATGTTGATCACTATAGAGAGAGAATGGCATAACACATAAAATTATGAAAACAATAGTTAAATGTTAGGCCATTTGTTAAATTGTCACCCCACAGAAGTGTGACAAAGCCTCTGGTTCTGCTAAGTCCACATTATTTAAAAGGGGCGCGTTGCTTCTGTGAAAGTCAATAAATCTGCAATGTATTGTTTCATATTCTGCCTTTATGTAAACCTACCCAGGGTTTTAAGTTGTCTTCTTCCTAATCAGTGGTAAAGCACATTTAATAGCTCACTTAAGGTGTCATCCATTACTATGAGTTACTGTTAGAACTAATTAATAGCGCTGAAATTATTTTGTAATGAGAAATTGAAGTATTGCATTGTTAGAAAAAAATTACCATTCACAGCTAATTAACGTTTAACAATGCAAATAAGCTGATAATTATTTTTCAAGCCATAGAAAAATTCTGTGACATTTTATATACTACCTTCGTGATCCTAATTGTTTCTGAAAAATACCTTTAGAGAGAAATAGTCTGAAGAAATTTCCCTGGATAAAAGGCAGTTTCTGAAATGCACAATGAATGAGAGCTCTCCTTTTGTTTGTCGGCGGCCGCATTCAGCAGCGACTTCTCACGGTAAATACTGATGAAGAGGAGGAAGAAGTAAGGGTCAAAAAGGCAGGTGGAAGGGGAAATTATGTCCAATCCGGGCCAAAATTTCCTGGGTGCTCCAAGTCAGCCGTTTTTCTCCTCAGTCAGTACAGGTATCACAAGTGCAGCCCTGTGGGCTTTGGCCCCTTTGCGGGAAAAGGTGGTAGTACAGCATGTGAACACCATCACTTCAGAAGCAAAATATACATATAAAGGTCATATACATTTATAGGTCATATACATTTATAGGTCATATACATGGTAAATCAATGCGATTGAACCTCCCGGAAACCAAAAGGAAAACTCCAAAGTCTGACCTTGTGTGACAGCGTGAAGCATGTGAGGTCACAGTCCCCCAAAAAATCAAGATGTTGGAGTTTTTTTCCAGATTTCATGACTTAGGACATTACTTGAAGCAGTTTTCAGAGGGATCATTAGTTTTGTGTTCAGCAACCAGCCTGATGCCGTGGGCATCGCCTGCTGATCAGGTGGGAGTCGCTGCAGGTGCAGGTGGTAGTTTTGGTCTGTTCTGCAAAATGTTTTTCATCCATTTTTCACAACCAGCCCAAGTAAATATTGAAAACTGTTCCGCAGTGGCACAAGCTGCCACTTTCTCATCACTGTTTACTTTGCTAAATGAAATATGACCTTACTCTGTTTTGATTTTTAATCCAACTTTGTAATTATTCTATTTTAAGATTCTATTTAAAGAAAAGTCAGTTTAATGTCACAAACATTTCCTTTCAACTAAAAGTTTTTCTGAAAGTGCTGGGTATTATCTTTTTTTTTTTTTTAGTCAACTGGTAAGAAATACTATTTTATTTAGCAATTTTATGATAATATATAATCAAATAGCAAGTGAATCAAGAGGCTGCTATTAAGCACACGTGCATTATGTTATACACCTGATGTTTTAAGTAGATCCCAGTTTCTCTCCAGCATGACAGTGCCACCAGCTGCCAAGGGTATGATCTACTCCTGCTGCTTTGGGTTTTATCTATACATTAGGGTTCTCTTCTGCTTGTGGACCAGTTAGACTCTGGTCCACAGACACCACCTGCTCTGCCCCAAAGGAGAGTTCCTTGACAATTCTTTAATTTTCCTGCAGAAGGTGGGGTATTTGTTGCCTTTTCCACCCACGATGGACCTTTCTTCCAGGACTGTCCCCTGATGCTTTTTCACTGTTGAAGTGGTGGTCTGCAAATTGGTATCAACCCATCTCCCTTAAAAGTGGATTTGAATTTTTTTTTGTTGGGTTTGACTTCAAATGAGGCCTTGTGATCATGTCCTATATAATCTTCCGGGAGTCTCCCATAATAACATACATTTGGATGAAAGCCACCACTCCTGTTTGTGTATTATCTTGCAAAGCTTTACCTGGAAAACATCACCCATTTGTGTCCGAAGTTCCTGCGCCAGAGGAAAGGAAAAAGAACCACGAAGGTAATGTTTTCTTTTCATAATTTATTTAATTATTTGAAATTGAAATTTTTAATAGATGGAAGAGGAGTTCTGAGCCAAGTCTTCCGAAAGTTTGGGGCTGGTAGAACTGGACCTGGAACCAGGTGTGTGTTTGGGTCAGCCTGTGAGTCACGCAACCTCTTAAACCAGGAGGAAGAAACTTGTAGACTAGCAGTTGGTTGCTCTCCCAAGTTTCTCCTGCAGATAGGAAGGTTTGGAATGGACTTGCTGATGTTTTCATTGTTCTTTGTTGATTTTCATTGTTCTGCATGTTGATTTAATAATTAAAATGTTGAACCCATTCCATAGGTCAGCCTGTCCTTGGTCGGTATTTTATACAAATTTAGGCTAAACATGTAATGTTTAGCTATTGTCTGGCTATTGTGGTTGAAGGTTGTGATTTTTGTGGATTCCTTTACCGACTTTGATGAATATTACTATGGGCCCCACCTGAGTAGTTTTCATATGCACTGAGTGGTCCCATGCTCTGCTCCCCATGTTCTCCAGGACCAAGCACAGGCTGCTAGCTGCCCCAGCTTCGGACCCTGGCAATCATTTTCCCCACTCAGCTTAGAACAATTATTAATGACAGTTTGAGCACCTCTCAGGCTAGAATTTATGGATGTTTTCCACAGTTAGGCATTTTTTTCATGTTAATAGGTATTTTTAAATGTAACACGAAAAAAAATGCTTTCAGCAGATTTATTCTCATGTCTCGCATGTTGTGGTTTTCTTTTTGCAATGATGGTGTCTGAAAATCTTACCTGCATGTGTTACAGAGCAATGAAAAAATTAAAAGAGCCAGATTCTCAGGGCAATTAGTAGTTAAAGTACAAAAATGTTTGCAACTTGCACCTATAATACAGCTATAGGATGTCAAATGACTTAAGGTATGTGTTGAATGGTAGCAGTTCCAATTCTGACTCTTCAGGCTGCAGAACATGGAGGCTTTCACATGTTTTACTTTCTAAATACAACTTTACAAAACGAGGGGGAAGGCTGAGAAGCCTTCCTGTCGCAGCTCTCATGCTCTTGTGTTTCTCCATTACACCCGTTAACAACTACACCAGAAACAAGCAGCAGATTTTTTTCCACTCAGTGAGTAATTGTCTGCACAGCAGTGACAGATGTGCAATATAGCAGCTTCTTCAGGAAAAAATTAACAGTTTGTCCAGCATGTCAGCTCGCTCTTTTTAGTGCTTCGGAGGTCTTGGCCCCATTATGGATGATTTAGAAATTGAGGCAAGCTAAGACCAGCTGCCTGGGTTGAAAGCCTTAGTTAGTAGCCCTCATCTGCATTCCAGTATTCACTTACATCTAGAAATTGGTAGGGCCCCTCTGGCCACAAGATGAGTATGGGCTGACAATGCCTTGATTTGTTGAGAGAGAGAATAAATGGGTTTTTCAGAAGATGAGGAAATATCACCATTACTGGCCAATTTACAGCATTTTATCTGTTCTTCAAACATGTCACTTTTGTTATTGTTGCATGGTAATTACATAGTGAAACGGAAAGAAAACAAATTCTGGTTACATATTCAGATGGATTGCAAAATCATATAATCCTGATAAATGCCCATTTATGATACACACGGATGAAAGGTTCATTTTAATTTTGAATAGCTAGCACAGCCATAAATAGGATATAGGATTAGATCCCACAGAATCCGATTACCTAAAAGCAAATAGTATTTTTCTTCACTTTTTTCATAACCAGGAAATTCAGTGTGTGCAGGGTATTTAAATAAGCAGGTTTTCCATAAAAATATATGAAGTAAATACAGTTCAATACCTTTGTATATTTTAAATATAATCATTTAGCTCTATTCATCTAAGTCTTTTCTGAAGTACTCGTTTCTAAAAAGACATCAACCCATCAATATTGCTGAGAAAGATATCTCACAGCTATACCCTATTGCAAGCTATACGTTCATGACAAATAGACAAAGCTTTGCTTATTGGCTCTCTAGTGCAACAAAGCAAAATATGGTCTGTATTGCCCATGGACTGTGAATTGCAACTGTTGCACCTCCTTAATAGCTGTAAAGAAAGTTTTAGAGCAAATTATTATTTTAAGCAAGTTCTGACAAAACCCCAGGTAGCTGCAATTTTGGCAATAGCTTTCATGGGTGAATCATTGTCTAAAATTGGGGAAGCTCCATTTTCCTCAATGGGAAGGAGGAAGGAAAGGAGTGGAGTGGAAACACATGCATCTATTAACAGAAAGCTCTTGACTCCTGATCATTTCAGAGATGAAAAGAAACTGCTTTGTAAAAAGGTCTTCTTCACAAACCCTTAGTGTCCAAATTATCTTGACAAGATGTTGTCTTCTTAGCTTTAAGGAGGGTTAGCCATTGCTTCAGGAGGAGCAAGGGCAGCAGAGAAGGTAGCATTCAGGAAGTTTTCATCAAGTCCCTTCTTGCCCCTCTCCTCACAAGCGGACGCCCCTGCCCTTGAAGGGAGCCAAGCTCACAGAGCCCTGCCAGGCATGGCACGGGTCACCCAAACCACATTACATGAGCTTGGCTGCAGAAATGGCCACCTACAGATCACACGTGCTTCCAAGAGAAGAACGATTCAGCTTTGGATTGGTGCTAGGCCAGCCCTCATGTTAGGCACTGTGTTCTGGGGCAGAGGGTTCGTTAAGATGGTTAATCGAAATTCTCTCACAAAGGAACATAATTGGGTCCCTACTGAACATTTTGCCATGGTGAAGTCTAGCCTGATGTTTTTTCATCTGTTTTCATTCAAATACATCATAAATGTAAGTAGGTACCAGCAAGCTGAGCAGCCAGAGCTCAGCTGGATCTGGTCTCAGGTGATTAAATTGTATCTGCCTGCACTTGCCCACCAGGTAATCAATTAAAGGCTTACAGTTGGGATCAGTTGTTACAGTTCAGTTTATGGCTACAATAAGCCTGGTGTTATCACGGGTAAATATTACTTAAATGACTCGTATTGTCCTCTTCCTCAGCTTTACACTGTGTTTGTAATAGGCTAACTTTTCTCTTCCTTCTTCTTGGTGATCCCTGAATCTATATAGCTATTGATAAGACTAGTACCAGTAAAAGATTTCAAAAGGCAACTTTATTCTGGGTCAAACTTTCTGGTAGTGAGAGAGGGAGTATATGAAAAGGTTGATCTCTGGGAGGCAGCCATAGGTGCTCGGTGATAGGTACTTCCAGCATTTTAAGAACTTCCAGTTTGCTAGGGAAGGATCCCTGTATGGAGGTGGCCAGTGGGTTTTATTCTGTGGTCTTACAGCAGTGTATTGGAAAAGACCCTAAAATAGCTTATGTTATTGTCATGACGTCACTTTAACAGTTCTCTACCCCTGACTGAGTTTTGTTATCACTTCAGCATTGACTGACTTTTCTCCTAAAGTGTTTCTCATGTGCTCCAGGGCAAAGTAGTGGTAAATAAGCAAAATGTCTTCAGATACAGTAAGTGCATTTGCTACAGTTTGGAATGTTCAGTTCAATCTCAGAGCATTAAGTATGTGCTATTTTTTTGTTAATTTACCTTTGAAATCCCTTCTGAAGATCATGACAAAGTGCTTGTGAACAGCAGAGACTAGTAATGCTCATCCATTGCTACTAAAGGAACTACCTGCGGCCCGAAATCCATCCCCAGAGCAAGTATTCAATGACTTCAGAGTTTTTCATTTCAGCCTTCAGAGTTAACTCAGGAAAGTGATATATGCCCACTCGGAAGAAGAGTAGTATACAACAAAGCAAAGATTTCAGCTTTGGTGAATCACTGCCATGTTTTTTCCCCCCTCCCATTCAGACTGAAGATTTCCTGCTGCTTTACACACAGTAAGCAGAGTGTTAGATGTGGCTACCTGCTGCTGTAGCCTGACTTTAAACTAGCATCCAAAGTGCCTCTTGAAATCTGAATAATGCTTGGTCATCACCTTTAAAAAGACCGTAGTTTTGCCATGAGTAAAATTATGAAGAAGTCCCCCTTTAATTATTATTATCATCCTGAATTTCTTAGTGGCCCTGAACCTGGCATAATATGCAGCCATCTGGTACAATTGCCTCCAAATACAGGCAATTTGATTGTAGGGTCTGGAACATCAGCCTGTAGGAATTTACTGCTAAAGCATCTTCCCGTACTGTCTGATGATGAACAAATGTAGGCTGTTGTAGTTATACTCAAAAACCCTAATTTTTCCTGTTTTAGGCATATCCATAATAGGTGGGATTGCGTAGACAATGCCCCAAGAAGGCAAGGAGAAAGCCACAGCAAATTCCAATAAAGCTGAAAGCATAGAAAGGATGTGGATGTACTTCATATCTAATTAAGATGAAGTGCAGTTATCTCAAGGGTCCTTAAAATCACTGCTAAATTAAAAAAAAAAAATTGCTCTTGTACTGGGAGTTGGTATAAGGTCACTAAAAAAATGGCGTTTACCTGTGGAATAGTTTCCCGCTTTTTAAAGCCCGAGTAGTACCCAAGTTCACAGCATGTAAGAACTATTTTTTCTTTATATTCTCAAAGCCACCACATATTTTCATGGGTAGCATGGTGTTTAAGGGACTGTTTTGAAGATTTAATTAGAGGCGTCACCTCTCAGTGACAGAGACTTTCACTGGGACCTCAGTGAAGACATTTAGCCTCTCTGTGACACCATTCTCCCAGAGAAAAACTAAATTACTCCTGCGTGGTATGTGTCTGCATATCCCTTTGTGTCTCCTTTTCTGTGATGGCTCCAAGGTGTAACATTAATCCCGCCCAAAGACAGGAGGAGTCAATGAGTTTAGGTCACTCCTGATTCTTTACATTTGCTGGCATCCCCATACACAGGAGAATATATAACAGGTATGTTTGTGAATGTCAAGACGTATGGGAGCATGGTGGTCTAAAGTAATTGGCTACACTGATCATAACAGATAGTTCAACCAGTTAAATAGTTGATGGCTAATCTGGAAGTTGCTGCTTATTTTGTTTTTAGCTTGCAATTTACATCTGCCAATGCACTTTTTATTTCCTCTGATATGTTATTTGTGCAGCTAGTCAATAGAGTTATTAAAGCAAGGCCATTTTCATGAATTATGTGGTTAATCCAGAATACAGTATGTAAAATGTATATGTTAAATTCAAAACGGAGCAAATAAATAGCATTGTGGTCAAAATATACCAAGATCAAAGTTCTGGCTAGTTCCCAAGTTCTACTTACTTTGTACCAACATTTCAGATGCTACTGAAAACTACCATCATCAGCTTTCAATAGAGAGGAGACAGCTATTTTTTTCCCCCCAGGTGTGGACTTCACATCCATAACCTGAACTGGTTTGCTAAGCCTGCATCCGACTCTCGTTGCTGACGTGGCACTTTTGGGTTAAGAGTGAAACACGCTGTTTAATATGAGATTTAATCCACTTCAGCAACAGAAGGCAAAGATAAAATGAACCTTCAGATGCCCCAGTCCTTGCCAGGTGATGTCACTGGTGTGCATTAGTGACAAAATATCACCCACCACTCCTGGGGTCCACGTGCACTCACGGGTCTGGTGCAAGTTGCAGATTTTTATCTCCCCGGCAGCCGGAGGGACAGCACGTCCTCCTGGGAAGCACCAGCAGCGTCAGGGAGAGACTCCCAGGGCAAACGGGACAGGAGGGTGCTTCTGGTGGGGGAGTCCTCCAGCCCACCCAGCCACATGAATGAGCACTCGCTGGTGGGGACAGGATGGGGCAAACAGCCTGGTCTGGGGTGTTGCTCAGCAGCATCACTGACTCTTTAAAGAATAAATGCTGAGGTTTAAGGGACTGAGGACCTGGTGGCTCAAAGGACGTGATTCTCTCTCCCTAACAGCAGTCCTCACTGCTGGTGACAGATCATAACAAAACTGAATAAGAGCAGCAGCTATTTTTCACACTGTCCTCTGACGTTCCCTCCGGTAAATATCAGGGGTTTGTATGTTAATGTTTCTATTGTTTTAATATTCTTGTTTTCCTCATTCATATTCGAAGGTATTATTGTTAGTGCCAACTCATTTGATTTACTATTTCAAGAAAGTACTTGTTCAAAAAGTCAGCGCTGGATATTAAATGATGATTGCTTGCAATGAATTTCTTCTTAATATCTGCAAAGACAATTTTGCCTTTTCTTCTTCCACTTAACTCTAAATGAGAGATCTTAAGCATAAATAGGATTCATAATATCACGCTGACTGAAAATCATCTTGAAATGGGAAATATGAAGGCAAAAATAGTTATCCACATACAAAGCACTCTTCCCCCTGAATTTAAAAAAAGAGGGAAGGGGAGAATGTTGTCTCTGGGTGCACGTTGCTATTCTTGATTATATATGTAATGAAGAGAGAAGAAACTCCAGGGTCAGGGCCACAGTTTTACTGGAGACACCAATCCGACCCATTGACTTCCTCTCCCTGTCCCCAGGTCTCAGGCAGTTGAAATTAATACCTTAGTGTATGGTTAGCAATTGAAAAAATAATTTACATAAAATAACACAGTTTATTTTATATATTCTTAACTATATGCTACCTAAAAATACAGCCAAAATCCATGGGATTCAGGAGACATTTTCCATTGATTTTTTGTGTAAATGTTGTATCAGATTCGTGTCCACTCAAAAATTTTTTTGCCATTATTAATTTCTGGCCAAACAAGTAACATTTTCATTAGCATCAGTGTCATGATAAAAAGTAATATAATGCCTCCATATTAATTATGATATTATCATTTTTACACAGCTGCTTTAAAAATTCCTGTGCAAGTGGAGCTGCTGGAGGCATTTCATTTCATTATCCTTGAGAAACAAACATGAAAATAAAGATGCAGTGTTTGCTGCCATTAGCCAGGTTACAAAGATGGACAAAATGATACAAAAGAGAATTAAATCATAGATTTAATTAACGATAATCATAAAGAAGGCTAGTAAAACAAACAAGTATATTATTTTATAAATGTCCTAACATGAAGTGTACGAAGCGACTGAACTCTTTAGCAGTGCTTTGGTGATTCTTTTTTGTAATATATATATTTTTTTTTTTGTAAAAAAACCTCAAATGGGAAAATATTACTGGATAGCAAGTGAGTATGTTGATATCCTGCTTTTCTATGGAGGAAAAAAAAAAGAAAAACAGCTTTGGTTTAAAATGGTTGGCTCCTTTAAAAAGTTACAAGCCATAGTAAAACATTGAAGCATAAAATAGTTTCTGGCATAGGTTGCAGCATTGTATATCTGAATATATTATTATGAAGCTAATTGTCACAGAATTACGTTTGAATTTTATGACACCTCTGAACAACAGTGACATGAGTTGCAGAGCAGGTGTTTCTTACATAAATATTTTGCCCCCTTTCTAGTCTAGATTGTGGCAAACAGTAAAAATTACTCCAGCTACAGGACGCTTGGAAACTAAGAAATAGATTGTGCTCTGGCTTTAAATCCTCTGGTTTGAGTATTTTACCTTTAAGCTTAATCTTACACATCTGCTAGAGGAAGGAGAAACATCATAATATAAACTGACTGGATACTTGGTTATTATAAGGGAATTGGAGAAGAGCACAATAATAGAATATTAGCTTAATTCTTTCTCCTTTTATTCATAAGATGTAGTTGTTTTATTACCTATTGGCATGCTTGATGGTGTGATGTGACCTAAAGTTTCTTTCAGCATTCATTAGACATGGTTTTCTTACTTAGAGGAGAATTCAGACTTAAACCTGCCAACTATGTCTTTTTTTTTTCTGAACTATTATGTATTCCACATAGGCCACACAGGTTGCAAAATATTATTCTGCAAGCAAATTATTCTGTTGCAGTGGCTTTTTTTATGTGTCTCTTCATCCTCCAGTTTGTCTTATTTTCTAAAGGCCATATTGTGTGTTTCAAAGGAGATAAATTGGTAACTAATGTATTTTAAAGGCTCTATGATTACTTTGGAATGGGTAATTTTTAAAAAAAAATATGTAAATGTGTAACATGCATATAATTCTTCTTGTTTTCAGAGAAATTTTTAAATGGAGGTAGGCTGTCATTGGGAAAGGAGGTAACAAGTGCGTATTTAAATCTCACTGACTTCAGACGAAATGCATGCTTGTAAATGTTGTTCTGAACAGGAATACTTATCTGACCTAGGGCCGAGTGGAAAAGATGCTTCAGATGCTACAGGCACATGAAGCACCTTATACATTTATGCAGCTGCATACATAGGACTCGACATGATTTATGGGCACGAGGTAAGCAGCATCCCAACGGTGCTGGGAAGGTGCAAGTGGCTCCCCACGGAGCAGGAAACAACCAGTGATATTTCTGCCCAAGGGAGGAGCAGTGGTTGGAAGGGCTGGGCAAAGCTCCCAGACAAGAACAGTGAGACCTCCTTGAGTGGACATTGAGCTAGGACAAAGGTGCCCAGTGGCACTGCAGGGAAGCCTCACTTACACAGGGGACATGAATGACACCCTGATGATTATTGTCCCAACAGGCTATAATGGATCTTTCTCAGCCTGTAGATGCTTGTTGTATAGATCTGTAGTTAGGGGCTCTTAAATATACCTTGTGAATGACTTCACAGACCTCAACTGCTTCAGGAGAGACGTTGCAGTTGGTGGTGGAAATCCTTCTCAGTTCTCAGGTAACTGAGCATCACCTCAGAGGCTGCCTCTCCTTCCTGGAGAAGAGGAGGCTCCGGGGAGACCTAATAGTGGCCTTCCAGTAC